>MU676022.1:75268-126313 GCA_026770625.1 Nicotiana glauca
GTATAACTTGTATAAATATGTATAATAGTGTATAAGAGGTGTCTGTATATCCATATACACAATTATACACTATTATACAGTGTCGATACAACCTGCTACATAGTTATAATTTTTCAGAACTTCAAACTTCAAAATCCTCCAAAATTAGTGGTTGTTTGTTGGTGCAAATCAAGTTTGAGAGCTATTTATTTTCAGATCTGTAAGTATTTTCATATTTCTTTCAAAAATCTTCTTCGTTCTTCTGCTTGCCACCATGGACGACGGATTCTTGCTTCGAGCCTTCTTCGAGCCATTAATGGCAGAACTGCGTGGGGGGTAAAGGAGGGGGAATAGCGGGGGCTAGGTTAAGAGAGGATGGGGGATCTATGTGAGTTAGAGAGAAAGAAGTGAGAGGCGGTGAGAGAGAGAAGGAAATGAAGAAAGAAGAAAATAATAAAAATCCTAAAAGTATGTCTTTAATAGTGGGCTAAAGGCTGAAAGGTTTTTTTCAAGTTATGTACAACATGGGCTATATAGGGTAAAAATTTCAAAATATGCCATTTTCGATTGGGCTATTAGGCCAAGTGACATGGGCGGTAATTCTTTCTTGTTTGGGCTAGGGCCTTACGATCACTTTATTGTGAAATGCAATGGGCCAGTGGCTAAGTTCAGCATTTACTTATTTACTTTGGTCGGAGCAATTTGGAAGAAATTCAAAATAGCTAGATTTATAAGTGTAATTGAGAATAGCCACAGTTCTAAAAGTAATTGAATTTTAATCACTTTTCATGTAAAAATAAATTTGAACGAAAATATTGTTTAAAATCCGAAAAATATTCGAGCATAATATACTAGAATTACAACATAATATACTAGACTTCCAGTATATTATACTGGAGATCCAGCATATTATACTAGGCTTCCAGCATAATATGCTGGAAGTTCATATACAAGTGCTCCAATCTCCAGTATATTATGCTGGAACTTTTCGTGTGTTGGAGTTCCAGCATAATATGCTGGAAGTTCATACATAGGTGCACTAATCTCCGGTATATAACTTCCGTGTTACAACAAAATAATTACTATTTTTAAATGACTTGGTGCTATTTTCACAACTTGGCTATGGGATGGATCTTCTTATAAGATTAGTTCGATAACATTACAGCCTGCAGGCAAAGGATACATGAAAATTTCAACTTTTCAGAAATGTTCCGTTTAGTTTATGATTTCAAATTTATGTGACATGACATTAAAAGGGAACGATTGGAATACTAAGGGTAGAGCGAAAAATCGCCACATGTTATAACAAGTCATTAGTCGTCATTTGACTATTTTTAAGTTTCTTAATTATTCGCGGATAAAAATTTATACTCAGTCAATGAAGTTTTCATCTATGTAATCCACACGATGAAAATCTAAAGTTTATTTTTATAGCCGAAGTATCCCATATATGTTAATTTTTCTTTTCTTTTTTGCTAGTGTGAAACCATTTATTTAAAAAGTTAATATTACATGATCTTCATAGTCACTAGCTCAGACCGTTTTTCTGTTTACTATAGTATAATAAATATTCAACCATACATTTTAAGTTTTCTCTTTCTTTTTGCTAAGCATGCATCGCATCAAGTCTAACGACCTATTCCCTTCGTCCCATTTTAATTAAGTGTCTTTTGAACTCTTTTCATATCCATTAAGAAAAATAATAAATACAAGGTATAGTTGTTAAATGCTTTTTAAGAATTGAGCAATATTAAAAAGTTACTACTTCTTTAATATTAAGGGTATAGTTAAAAATAATTAACAAATTTAGTCTTGAAATTCTAAAATAATAATTATCTTAGGATAATTATTTGAGCTTAAGCGACAATTAAAATGGAAGTACTATATAGTTACCAAATTTAGTCTGAATATGAATTTTGCTATTTATACTAATCACCTCCCCTCTCTTTTTTGTTGAGCAGGGTTCCTTGAATAGAGCGATGTAGGTGGAGAGAAAACAGTAATACGTGTGAAGTTAATATTATGTGTTGAATCTATAAACCATTTAATCATAACAAACTTAATCCACCAATCATGAGTGATGCATCTCACTTAGTGCATGGAATAAGCAAACATTCATGTTTCTATGTACATCTTCATCAATTCTTACCCTGAGAAGAAGAAAATAAGTAAGTTAAGACAGAAAGAAGAAATAAGCACAAAGCGTATTAATAATGGGGAATGCGGCAGTTTTGAACAACACCTCAACATCTACTGCGCAAAATATATTGTGCTATGATCCAGAAGATGTCTCCTCCAATGGTTACAAAGTCCGTAACCCATTAAAGTTTCCTGCACCTCTTATGGTATTTCAGCTTTCTCTAATCTCATTAACCTCTCTCCTTATTGACGCTGCCCTCAAGCCTTTAGGTCAACCTTCCCTCGTCGCCCAAGTTCTTGTAAGTACTTTTCCTTAATTTTGTATCAACGTACGTATATTAAGTTTAGAAATATTAGTAACTAACATCTGAATTATGAGGCTAAATTGGTCTCTCCACTTTTTTCAATGGATTGTGGGTCTTTATTATTTTATTCACATTTCCAGCTATGATACTTATAAGCTTGCAAAGTAAATTATTGTATCATTGTATGATTCACATTATTCAAAATCCATAAGCATGAAGGTAACTATGGTGATGAGATATGAAGTAACAATTTTTGAATTGCAACTCAGGGTGGTATAATATTTGGACCATCATTATTGGGACATCTGGAATCAGTGAGAGAAACCATGTTCCCGACTAGAGGTGTTATGGCATTAGAAACTGCAGCAACATTTGGTGTTCTGTTCAATCTTTTCGCCATAGGAGTTGAGTGTGACTCGAAAAGGATGTTCAGGCCAGGGAAAAAGGCCATTATCATTGGTGTCACTGTAATGTTCATCTCACTGGGATCCACTATGGCGCTAGCGGTGCTTTTAAAACATTTCCTCGTTTTGGATCCTCTACTTGCTAAAGCTCTGCCTATTGTAGCAGCTTCACAATGTGTAATTGGTTTTCCCAACGTATGTTCCCTTCTTAAAGAGATGCAACTTCTCAATACTGACCAAGGCCGCCTGGCCACTTCTTCAGCTATGTTTTGTGATATAATTGGCTTAACCTTGGCTTCAGTAGGTTTTATAAAGTTGCAGTTGGAGAAAGAACATACTGTGGCGCAGAAAATGGGTTCCATTCTCTCGCCTTTGATCTTAGTCATATTCACAGTTTTTTCCATTAGGCCTGCAATTAAGAAGACATTAAGACTTAGACCACAAGGAAAACCTGTTGGCGAAAACTACTTTGTTTGTGTCTTAGTACTAGTATTGTTGTACATATTAACTGCTGAGACCATCGGGCAACACTACCTATTTGGATCACTTGTGTTAGGCATGGCCATTCCTGAAGGCCCGCCTTTGGGCGCAGCTTTGATCAGGAAACTTCATTATCCAATTGGCAAGGTTTTGTACCCGGTTTTCCTCACTACCAGTGGCCTCAAAACAGACATTTTCACCATTCATTTTAAGTCCCTATGGGTTATTGCCCTTCTAGTTCTCTTTGGCGTCCTCGTCAAGATTGCAATAATGATGATCATAACTCGCTACACGGGCTTAACCATTCAAGACTCTGTCATTCTTGGTCTGATGCTGAACGCTAGAGGCATCTGTGATGTTGTTTTCTTCAACATATGGAGAGTTTCACTGGTGACATTTCATCAACTTTTCTTTTTCTTTTCCCCTAATTATTCCAAAAAGATTTACTAAATGATTTGATATCTTTCTAATCTATGCTAGGCCCTATCAGATGAACACTTTGCAGTGGCTATCATGCTCTCTGTTGTTTTAGTTATGGTGATCATTACACCGCTAATAAGATTTCTCTTTCGTGCACTCGAACAACAAGCTCCAACGATGAGAAGGACAATTCAGCATTCAAAGCCTGACTCAGAGCTAAGGATATTGGTCTGCGTTCACCATCTACAAAGTGTGCCAACTATGGTCAACTTACTTGAAGCATCCAATGCAACAGAACAAAGCCCCATTGGTGTCATAGCTCTCGTCCTCATTGAGCTCGTGGGTAGAGCCGCTCCTCTTCTTATCACGCATAATCATTCCCAGGGAGCCATCCCTCAGGATGCTTCAATATCATTGCAAATCATCAATGCACTTAGACAATATGAGCTTGCCTTTGAAAGTTGCGTCACGCTTCAACCATTCACCGACATCACACATTATGAACTAATGCCTGAGGACATTTCTCGCTTGGCTCTGGACCAGAATGCTACCATTGTGATCCTACCATTCCACAAGCACTGGGAAATTGATGGTTCCATTGGAACAGTAAGTCGTGCCATCCAAACTATCAACACGAAAGTCCTCAGAAAAGCGCCTTGTTCTGTGGGCATACTAGTCGATCGTGGAATCCTAAAGGGATCCATGGCGACACTAAGCAATCAGGGCAACATTTACCATGTTGCTGTGGTCTACATTGGAGGTCCCGATGATGCAGAATCACTAGCCTATGGTGCCCGAATGGCTAGACACAAAAACGTGTCGATAACAATCATCCGTTTCCTTATGTTCGGTTATGACAATGCCAGAGAAAGAAAGCTAGACAATAGCTTGATTGAAGCAATCCGATATGAAAACTCAACGAATGAGAATTTCGTATACGAAGAACACGTTACGAGAGATGGGGTTGGGCTATCTGCTTCACTTAGGGGATTAGAAGATAGATTTGATTTAATAGTTGTAGGGAGGCACCATGAAGATTCTCCTTTGCTAGTAGGACTTGGTGCATGGAGTGAATGTCCAGAACTTGGTGTGGTGGGAGATTTCTTGGCTTCAACAGATATTGGATTCACAGCATCAATTCTAGTGGTGCAGCAGCAGAGAGTTAGAGGGAAGTTGATGAGCAGAACAATGAAACCAGTAGTTAACAATCAAAATGGACAATATCCTGAAATGAATAATGCAATTAATAATGGGATATCAACACCAAGAGTCTCAGTTTCTAGTGATCATCCTAGATGGGAAATCACTATAGATAGAACTAATTAGGTTTCTGCATGTACAGTACAACCTCCCTAGTTTTGCTCCTTGTACAGTACTATGAATTAAATACAGCACTAATATTTATTTACAGGATGATACGTAAAGTTCCATTGATTTATGGGTGAAAAATTAGTATTTCCCTCTAGTTTTATATCCCATTACCTTGTTTCCTTCTTACAAAATTATTACTTTAGAAAAGACGTAAAAATCACGAAAAGTATGTTACAAAATTCAATAAAAAGAAAAGATAATAATAAAGAAACACATAAAGAGAAACACTTAGGGGTCGTTTGGTTCAGTTTTGGGATATCCCAAAACTAAACCTGCCTATTATATTGGTCTATCCCGCCTATTATATGGTATCCGATATCAGCTAATCAAACATGAAAGAACTGTTGAGCTAATGGAGTATTTAGCTTCTAAGCCAAAGCATAAATAATATTGTAGTTTGGTTAGTACTGTAAATGTTTGGTTAGTATTGTAAATGTTTATTTAATTTGTACATGTGGGACATTTTGTAGTTTGGCTATTTTTACAACAATTTTATTTTAGTATTAGCTTTCAGGATTAGTGGGTCAAAAGGCCCAATACTATAAAAGCATCACCTGCTCATTGTAAGACCCATGGGATCATTTTCTCTTGGACAGATATACAGAAAGGTATACTTCTCTCTAAAATGAGACGAAAACCCTAAACAAAATTTCTCATCTTCTTCTCATCTCACAATATTTACAATAACTATAATTATAAATTTTATATTAAAATAAATAATCTTTTTTGGGACCGCTTTAAAGAAACCCTAATGTGATAGTCAGAGTCATGACACTCCAAATCCTATGAAAAGTAAATAACAAGTCATTTAAAGCAAAATGAACAAGAAAGTTTCAGAGTAATCTCAAATTAAATGGAGATATGAGCTTCCCATTCTTACCAAGCTGTATGCTGTATAGTATTTATTATGGAGTAGACACTCGTCGTTCGTTCACTTTTATCTACTGTAATAATATTAAGGAGGAGAGCATCACGTGACAGTCATGTGAAGTGATTAGCTGAAGATTAGTTAGTTATAATTAATTTTATGATAGGTAGTTAGAACAGTTAGTAGTGGAGGTTAGTCTTTACAGTTGTCATGTACAACATGTGTATATATATACCTATGTGGATTGTATTGTTGCTGAGTCAGTGAATTACATAATCATTTTCTCCACTCTCTCATTTCCTTCGATATGTTCTAAATTCTAGAACATTCCAGTTCATCTTCTTCCTCTTTTCTCTTAGCTCCAAATTGGTCTGATCCTCACGTTTCATCATGGTATCAGAGCCCAGGAGTTAAGCGCTCGATTGTTTGCGGTGGATAACATCTAATTCATGCAGAATTTTTTGTATTGCTGATTGCTCGAATTTTTAAATCAGTTAACCTAAAATCTGAATTTTTTGTTCTGCGATTTGCAAACCTGCAACTCCTTGAATTTGACAGAAGAATTTAGTGAATCTATCAACAAGGCTATTGGAGAAGAAGCTTTAACTGGAACGAACGCAGGAGCAACAATCAATATTGATCATCATCATCCCTTGTATTTGCAACCATGCGACACTCTAGGTAGTTCATTAATCTCTATTCAACTAACTGGATCTAAAGATTATGCATTGTGGAGTAGATCCTTGAAGATAGACTTGATTGGCAAAAGTAAACTAGGATTCGTTGATGGACGATGTACTAAGGATAAGTTCGATCGATCCTTGCATGAACTTTGGGAGAAATATAATGCGATAGTTTTGTCTTGGATTATGAATGTTGTGAGCACAGAATTACTGTGGAATTGTGTACAAATCTAGTGCACATAAGGTGTGGACTGATCTAAAGGACAAGTATAATAAGGTGGATGGATCTCAGATTTTCTTTTTGCACAAGGAGATTACATCCTTATCGCAGGGAATTTCTTCAGTCTCAGCATATTTCTTAAGACTGACAGATCTCTGGGAAGAGTATGATGCCTTTATACCTTGTCCTAGCTGTGAGTGTCCAGAATCTAGGAATTATTCTGAGCATTTTGAGTATTAAAGATTGCTGCAGTTTCTCATGGGGCTAAACGAGACATACAGTCAAACTAGGATCCA
This sequence comes from Nicotiana glauca, assembly GCA_026770625.1. NCBI lineage: Eukaryota > Viridiplantae > Streptophyta > Magnoliopsida > Solanales > Solanaceae > Nicotiana > Nicotiana glauca. The sequence continues at coordinate 82,434 of MU676022.1, forward strand.
GATATTGATGATGAACCCTGTTCCATCAGTTAACAAAGCATATTCAATGATAGTATCTGAAGAAAGCCAAAGAGCCTTGGGAAAATTCTCTCAGTCTGTTGAAATTGGGGATGGCACAGCTCTATTTACAAACAAAGGGATAAATTCAGGAAACAATTACAACAAAGGGATGAATTCAGGAAACCATTACAAACCTAAAAGAGGAAATCTGTTCTGTGACTATTGCAACTATAAAGAACACACAAGAGACACTTGCTACAAGTTACATGGCTATCCAGTTGACTTCAAGATAAGAAAGAAGACAACGGGCTTTCCTCAAAGACCCATGGCCAATGCAACTATACAGGAGGATCAACAATCCATGACACCACAGGGAATCAATACACCTGCAGCAAATGCAACATATGGAGAAAGACCAATTATGTTCACTCAAGAACAATACGATCAGATACTGAAGCTGATCAATACAGGAACAGGAACATATGCTAATACAAGCTTTGCAGGTACATCTAAGACCTTTGTTGAAAATGAAAGGATTAAGGATGAGAATTGGATAGTAGACTCTGGTGCAACCAACCATATAGTTCACACCAAAGAACTACTAGACAAGATAAACACAGATATTCTAGGAAATGCACCTAAGGTATATTTACCTGATGGAACCTCCCTTGGTGTTGAATGTATTGGAGAAAGTAAAACTAGTGAAAATAGTATTATTAAAAATGTTCTATGTGTTCCAAACTTCAAGTACAATCTCTTATCTGTGTCCAAGCTCACAAGGGATTTAAGGTGCTTTATTTCCTTTTATCCTGACTTCTGGATAATGCAGGACCTTCACAATGGGAAGGTGAAGGGAATTGGTAAGGAGCTAGAAGGTTTATACAATTTGTAGCATCAGAAACTAGAAGCCAAAGCTACAAATGTACATCTTCACAAACCCATTGGACAGGGAGAAGACATAAATGTGTGGCATGGAAGGCTTGGACATGCTCCAGATAAAGTAGTAAGACAAATTCCAAACTTGAATTTCAAAGTAGATAATGATGACACAAAGGAATGCACAATTTTTCCTTTGGCCAGACAGAGCAGACTGCCATTCCCTAAGAGTACAAGTAGATCAGACAAAACATTTCAATTGATCCATGTAGATGTCTGGGGTCCATATAGAGTACAAAATGGACATATATTTTTTCTTACTATAGTAGATGATTGCAGCAAAATGACATGGATTTACTTACTAAGACTCAAAAGTGATGTGGTTGTATGCTTAAGACAATTCTTAGCTATAATAAAGACTCAATTTTCTGTAAATGTGCAGACCATAAGGAGTGATAATGGATCTGAATTTTTTAACTCTGAATGCCATAGTCTGTTTCAATACTATAGAATGATTCATCAAAGTTCATGTGTTCATACCCCACATCAAAATGGGGTAGTGGAAAGGAAGCAAAGGCACATACTTGAAGTGGCTAGGGCAATTAGGTTGCAAGGTTACCTACCTCTTAAATTCTAGGGAGAGTGTGTGCAGGCAGCCATTTATGTCATCAATAGACTGCCTCTATTAGTGCTATCAGAAAAATCTTCCTTTGAGATATTATATGGAAGGGTACCACCCTTACAACACCTGAGAACTATAGGGTGCTTATGCTTTGCTAAAGTTGTTGGAGAAAAGGACAAATTTGCATCAAGATCAATTGGGGCAGTGCTAATGGGATAATCAACATCTCAGAAGGGATACAAACTATATAATATTTTGACTAACTCTTTCTTTGTAAGCAGGGATGTCAAATTTATGGAGCACATTTTTCCTTTTCAACTACTTAAGGAAAGGAAGCTGCAAATATTTCCCAATGGTGTGTTGCATCACTCAGCTACTACTGATGCTATTCCTATGTAGATTAACACTCAAGGTGAAGCAATTTCCTCTCTAGCAATGACACCTGATGCAGATAATCACATGACAAATATACAACCCTCACCACCATCTCCCACAATCTATGAGGATACTGCAGTACAACAACCCTTCTCCTTGGATCATGCTATACCTGTTCATGTGGGTCCTTCCTTGAGGAAGTCAACCAGAACATCTAAAGAGCCTGTCTGGCTACAGGATTATATTTGCAATGGTTCTTTGACAAGGACAGCAGGTGAACAACATTGCAAATATCCCATGCTCAATTACTTAACTCATGCAGCTTTTTCAGTCAAGCATCAATCCTACTTGTCTAAGATTACCAGCATTAGAGAGCCTTTGTCTTATGAAGAGGCTACATCAGACCCCAAATGGCTTGATGCTATGTAGTAGGAGTTGACTGCCCTCAAGGACAATGTTACATGGTCCATGGTTGATTTGCCTGCAGGGAAGGCCCCTATTGAGTGTAAATGGGTGTTCAAGATAAAGTACAAATCCAATGGAAAAGTTGAAAGATACAAGGCTCGCTTAGTAGTCAAGGGTTACAATCAGATTGAAGGCCTAGACTATCAAGAAATTTTCCCCCCTGTAGTCAACATGGTGACTGTAGGGATAGTTATAGCTTTGGCTGCAGCTAACAACTGGAACTTGCATCAAATGGATGTTTATAATGCATTCCTTCAAGGAGATCTCACTGAAGAAGTCTACATGTGTCCACCTCAGGGATTTCCCAGCCAGGAGAAGAAGGTATGTAGGCTGCACAAATCCCTTTATGGTTTAAAACAGGCCTCAAGACAATGAAACCTCAAATTATCTGATGCATTACTGAAATTTGGTTTTGTACAAAGTCACTTTGACTATTCTCTGTTCACAAAGAAGCAAGGAACAAGATTGGCCATAATCTTGGTATATGTAGATGATCTACTCATAACTGGGAACGATCAAGACTTGATTTATGAGGCAAAGTCCATGCTGCAGGGTAGCTTCAGAATCAAGGACTTAGGGGAGATGAAGTTCTTTCTTGGAATTGAATTAGCAAGATCAAAGAAAGGAATATTGATGAACCAAGGAAAATTTGCACTAGAATTGAACACAGACCTTGGGTTAGCAGGCTCAAAACCTGTGGCTACACCAATGGAATGCAATCAGAGATTCACTACTATAGAGGATGATCAGCATTTGAACCTGGGAGGTGATGAAGAGCTGATGGACCCAGGACCATATCAAAGACTGGTAGGAAAACTATTATACCTTACCATGACCAGGCCAGATATATGTTATGCAATCCATGTATTGAGTCAATTCATGCACTGCCCGAAGAAGTCTCACATGGAAGCTGCTGTAAGAGTTATGATATATATTAAGAGAGCTCCAGGGTTGGGGCTGCTGATGAGCTCCACACAGTCCACAAAATTGACAGCATTCTGTGATGCTGATTGGGCAGCGTGCCCTGTCACCAGGAGGTCAGTAACAGGATATGTAATGAAATTGGGAAACTCTCTAGTGTCATGGAAGTCAAAAAGGCAGTGTACAATCTCAAGAAGTTCTGCAAAGGCAGAATATAGGAGCATGGCAGCATGAATTGCAGAAATATCATGGCTGACAAGACTATGCAAAGAACTAGGGGCTGAAGTTGAGTTATCAGTGGAGTTACATTATGACAGCAAAACAGCGATACAAATTGCTGCAAATCCCATATTTCATGAACGAACAAAACACATAGAGATAGATTTATACTTCATCAGAGAAAGGATTCAACAAGGAATTGTCAAGACCAAGTTTGTGATGTCCAAGGACCAAGAAGCAGATCTATTTACCAAGGCACTTGGAAGACCACAACATGAGTACTTGATGAGCAAGCTAGGAGTGCTCAACTTGTTCGCACCATCTAGCTTGAGGGGGAGTATTGAGGAGGAGAGCATCACGTGACAGTCATGTGAAATGATTAGCTGAAGATTAATTAGTTATAACTAATTTTATGATAGGTAGTTAGAATAGTTAGTAGTGGAGGTTAGTCTTTATAGCTGTCATGTACAACATGTGTATATATATACCTATGTGGATTGTATTGTTGCTGAGTCAGTGAATTACATAATCATTTTCTCCACTCTCTCATTTCCTTCGATATGTTCTGAAGTCTAGAACATTCCAGTTCATCTTCTTCCTCTTTTCTCTTAGCTCCAAATTGGTCTGATCCTCGCTTTTCATCAAATAAATATGTATTTTCAGCTTTACTTGTTAATTTTAGTAAATCAAGAGAAATATCTTTTTTTTTCTTTTCTTGTTTTACCTATATCATTAACTATTCATTCCCCAAAATATTTTTCAATACTTTCTAAAATGCTTTCATTATTATGGATAAAATTATAAAGAACATACTTTATTTTTTTAAGGGAGTGCAAAGTCAATAATGGACAACTAAAAATACCAGAGGTGTCTTTCTCTTTTGTAGCTTTTGAAAAATTCGGTGACAATAATATTTACTAATAGTTGATTTTTAGTGTAAGAAGATTTTTTTATCACATTCAAAAAGAAGAAGATGTGTTATTTCTATAAGCTAAAAAGGTCAATTGCAATTTACTGTACCAGTTTATTAATTACATCGTTACCGCTAAAAAACGTTGGGGTGTCGACCAGGAAGAAATAGTTATTAGACTTAATCTAATCATTTAATTTAAAAACCACAAATTAAAACAATAATACATATTCTATTATTTATCATACTATATACTCGTGCGGTACGCGGGTCATTTCAATATTATAAAAAAGAGTAGAGAGAATTAACAAAAAAATATGTGTATTGCATAATAAGTATCGCGACCATATTTAACAAAATTAAATAAAAAATAAATAAATAAATTTCATCGAGTTGTCTCTATAAAATTGTTGCTAGAGAGGAAGAACAATTAACCTTACAAAGTTGAATGTCCTCGTGCAGGGAAAAACATGTCAACTCATTTAGTTTTGTTAGTATTTCCAGTGGCTTGCCACTTCTTTCATTGTTCTATATATTTTTTTATTGATTTTACTATAATATTAGTTATGTTATATAATCCGTTGTGAATTTTCTCCTCATAATTCAGAAGATACGTTCTCATCTCACTATTTGACGAAATATCATTTCTTAATATAAAAGGTATAATATAGATTTTTTCTAATTTTAGAAAAATTATCTATTCACTTTGATTTTATTGCCACTTTTTTTTATTATTGAAATTTATCAATATATATTTTTGAGTATTATTAAAATGCTTTCATGTTACCTCTATAATATAAATATTTTATTTAAGATCTTATTTTGCTACTTAAAATTTTTTCAATTTTCATAGTCACCAAATCTCTAGTATCTTAAGTAAATTTATTTACTTTATTTTATATTTAACTTTACCCCAAAATATAAATACTCATAAGTTATCTCAATCTCTTTCTACAATTTATATTTTTCTTTATATTATAAATTTTAATTAATATGTTACCTCCATGTTTCTAGCGAATTATAGAAGAAAAGTTAATGAGTGAATTTAAATATAGATATAGATAAAGACTATAGATAAAGATATATAAATATTTATGGTATTTATATATCTTTATATATGTTAAAGATATATATGTTATATATAGAATTTTATTTAAATATAGATATAGATAAAGACTATAGATAAAGATATATATGTTATATATAGAATTTTATTTATGGTGAATGGCTATATTTAAAGAGATTTTAGGGTTTATTACTTGATGGCTAAGTCACTCTTTTCCTATAAATAGAGGGTTCTATTCCATTGTAATTCATTCCAAATGAATAAGAACTCTTTCTCTCTCTCGACTTTTCTCTGCAATACTCTTGTTCTTCATTTATTGTTTTATAACACGTTATCAGCACGAGACTCTAACCAGTTGAGTAGAAGCTTTGGGATTGATCATAATGATTTTCAATTGTTCTATGAATTTTCTTCATGATTAAATTGTGGATTTAAGGTAAGTATTTTACCGTATTTTTCTCTTTTATTCTATAATTTGATTTTAAATACAAACAAAGACAATAAATTTTGATTACAATTCTAATGGAGTTTGTAAGAAATTATAAGCACCCGAAGTAGTAAAATTTCTATGTCTTACAATGATCAAAGTCATGTATGATCGTGAGCACAAGAAGTAAAAACCCGTCCCATTGAATTTGCTCCATTCTCATTCCCTTAAGAGAATGTGATATTAATATGTGATAAGTCTGAAAGAAGATAAAATTATTACCGCGAAGGTATCAATGGATGTGGAGTGGCAATAGACGAAATTATAATTGTCATCATTGTGATAATGAGAATAATAAGGATTCTTAAAATAATACTTCACTCTATGAAAGTAATATTTGTCATCAATTTGACATGAAATTTTGTAAAGCACATATAGATGATTATGGTCCATTCATGATGTAAATGTGACAACATCTTATTCATGAATACATATTCATTCTTGGAAGAATATGAACGTGACAGTGGTAGTGAATATACCACACTCACCTCTAGAAGGAGGTTTGAGATGATATAAGAAAATAATGTCATTATTATGGCATGAATGGTTATTGGTCACATACTTATTGTGTGCCAAAATATTTTGGCATTGTGATTATTAAAAGACAATAGTAATGCAAGAAATAGATCTTGCATATAATTTTGACCATAACCATAATGGTATAACTTTCTCTTTAAAAGAGATATTTACCATATAGATGTTGATGAATATGTGGTAGTACTAAATTAATTGAGAGCTCTGGAAGAGCCAATTATTACTATTTTGGAGAAACACAATTGATTACCAATAAGGTATTATGTTGTAGTAAGTCTCAAAGAAACTTATTCAGTTTCCAAAGTATACGCGAAAGTGGTTGATTATATTGAGACTATAAATAAAGGAAAGATTTAATATCTTATATTACTACAACTTGTAGCTGGGTAATATGTATGTGAAAAGCTACCTGCTTTATTCTCCAGTATGTACTACATAAATAAAAAAAATACCACAATAAAGTAGATGTATCTTGATATAAAAATCCATATCATAATAAAGTTGGAGTTTATTGATAATTGCACACGTCATGGCGTAAATCTGAAGTTTATTAATATTGATAATTTATTCAGTTGGCATAATTAGTTTAGCCATATCAATTTAAGCATGATGTACAAAAATAAAAGAGAATTCACATGGGTAAATATTAAAGAACTAGAAAGTTCTTTATAAATTCTCTAATGTTGCTTGTTCTCATTAATTAATAGGCCAACTAAAATTGGGATCGAATCCCGTGAATTCTGAAAATATCAAAGGTAAATATGGGCTCATCCACCTGCCATGTGTACCATATAAGATGCATCTATGAGATGGTTACATGTGCGATTATTATTACCCCACAACATGGTATTTGCGAGGTAACTTGCTCAATAATTTAATTTCGAGCATAATTTCCAGATTTCTATTCAAGACAGTCCATCTTGATAAGTTGGATTATATCACAGTTGGTTTAGAAAAATAATTTATTGAGTGCCTCCACTTAATAGCTAAACTATTGCTTATGAGAACAAAGTTATCTATATCAGTTTGATATAGGTTATATACGAAAGTATATTACATTCGTCCCTCATAAGTGCTTCAGGGTCAGAAACCAAATAATCCTATCGTATTATTTTTAGTCTGCAATGTGTATTTTGATTAGTACCATAACCTACAAAGATGTATTTTCAAAGTTGAGAAAGCAAGTTAATTTTTCTAACATAAGGGAGAGAAAGGATAAACAATTGAGAAAAAGTTAAGAGGAATGAATTATCATTTCTACATCTAGATCCTCGAATAAGATAATATGAACTTGAAGTTCATAAAAAGATAATTCATGTGCAATATATTGCAAAGCATGCCAGACACATTTGTTAACCCAAAGAAAGTAACTATATTCTCACTGCAAATGCTCATATTAGAATAAGTCCTAGAAGGACAAAGTCTATGGTACGTTTAAAGCGTATAGAAAAATTTGTTTCAAATAAAATTTCTTGATAAAGAAGACGAGCAAATGATCAAAATGATCATAATAAAGGAGGCAAGTGATCTAGAAAATCATATGACATAACACTTCATAAAATCTCATAAGAGATCCAGGTACCTGAATATATGAATGAAGAGATTTTCTATGTTATGTCTTTATGAAAAATAAGGAGGTTGGAACCGATATAAAATGTTTGTCGACGACATCTATAATAGCGCTAAATATATATGAGGATATTAAGTCTGGAGAAATAATTCAAGTAGAATTTGGTTTCATAGGAAAGATAAGTAGTTTTGGACCTGCAGTTCAAACACTTAAAAGTATAAAGTGAGTGGTGTGTGCTATTACCTTTATGTATCTTATATGTCTGGCATGACATGAAAACTTGATGTAAATCTAAACTATATTTATATGGCTTATTGACTATACTTGTATGACAATCCATGAACGATTTAAAATGTTGATAGCATATGTAATTCTTGGAAAATATTTTGGTCACGAATGACCACATCCTAGGTGCAATTTGTGCACAAAGGTATCTTGCTGTAACTATAAGCATGATAATGTGATAGCGAGGATTTTCAAGGTGCAATATATTCATTGGAGTTAATATGACGGATTTATTCACTAAATCTTTGCCAACGTCAGCCTTCAAGAAGCTAGTGTACAAGATTGGGATGCGAAGACTCAAAGATGTGAATTGATGCTCTCATCAGGGGAAGTTAATATGCGTTGTACTCTTTTTCCCTTATAAGGTTTTGTCCTTCTGGACTTTCCTTGCAAGGTTTTTAACGAGGAAACCAAAAGGCGTATTGTAGATATGTGTACTCTTTTTTCTTCTCTAGAATTTTTTTTCCACTGGGTTTTATTTTAGTTAAGGTTTTAATGAGGCATATTATCTGTTGAATAGACATTCAGGGGGGGTGTTATAAATAGAATTTTATTTATGGTGAATGTTTATATTTAGAGAGATTCTAGGGTTTATTACTTGATGGCTAAGTCATTCTCTCTCTATAAATAGAGGGTCTTATTCCATTGTAATTCATCCCAAATCAATAAGAACCCTCTCTCTACTTTTCTCTGCAATATCCTTCTTCTTTTATTGTTCATAACAATATATAATTTAAATTTATCAAAAATAATTTTAAATTTTCTCCTAAAAGTGCCAAGTAACTTTTTCTCAATACTGTTTTAAAGTTATTTCTATAGAATTCTATCATATAATCTAATATCTTACTATTTACAAGAATATTATTGACCATATATTAGATAAAAAAAATATGAATTAACAATATTTTTTAAACTTAAGCAAATAGAATCCAACAAATAGATTTTTCTTTTAATAATGTTTAAATACTCTCTCCTTTCATATTATATAGATTATAACTCTATAACCAGTGACCTATGACTAAATGATTATAGCTTCTAAGAAAAGCACACACATGAATGGAGTTATATTATGTGTTAGTAACTTCTTGATATAAAATAGAATAAGTTTCAGAATAAGTAATTTCCAATATATAAAATTAGTACTTTCTTAAAAAAAATAAATATAAAAAAGTAAAATATAGATTTTTACTGCTCCTAAAAATTTAATTTATACACTTTGATTTTATTGCCAAAAATTCAGGTATTATTTAAATTTATCAATAATAATTTTGAGAGTTAATAAATATTCATTAAGTGGGGGATGGGCATCATAGGCCCTTTACTGTGGGCACTCGAAAAAGCTCAGTACATCTTGCTCATGACCGATTACTTCTCCAAGTGGGTTAAAGCACACGTGTTTGAGAAAGTTAGAGAAAAGTAGGTTATCAACATCATCTGGAATCATATAATATGCATGTTTGGTTTACCAACCAATATTACGTGTAACAACGGGAGACAATTCATCTACAAAAAGGTTAATAAGTTCTTCGAAGATCACAAAATCAAAAAGATTTTAGTGACCCCTTATCGCCCGAGTGCAAACAGTCAAGCGGAGTCAAAAAACCAAAACTATCTTGCAGAACCTGAAGAAAAGATGACTGACTTAAAACAAAGTGGAAAGAAATTCTGCCAGAGGTCCTATGGGCGTATCGAACAACTTCGAGGTCAAGTATCAGTGAAACATCGTTCTCTCTAGTCTACGACGCTGAGACTTTGATTCCGGTAAAAGTAGGAGAAATAAGATTAAGGTTATGATATGCTACAGAGACATCAAATGACGAGGCCATGGCCATAAGTCTAAGTTTAGTAGACTAAAGATGAGAAGCCGCCCTAATCCGGTTAACAATGAATAGGAAGATACTACAATCGAAGGCCAAACCTACGACACTTCTAAGTTGGAGACTTGGTATTGAAGAAGGTCACACTACATACTAAAAACTCAAATATGGGAAATTAGGTCCAAACTGGGAGGGACCCGTACAAAGTGCCCGGTATAACCGGGAAAGGGTGGTACCAGCTTGAGTCCGAAAATGGTGTACAACTGCCAAACAGCTGGATTGCTGCACACTTAAAGCGATACTACTGCTAAGATATGAATACATAAATTTCTTAAAGGCTTATTACGATTTAAACTAACCCATGCAGGTACTCAATCGAAGTCATGTCCTAGGACTAGGTCTAAAAGCACGTGTTGCACTCTTTTACTCTTCGATTAATTTTTTCCCGAAGTGGGTTTTATGGAAACATTTTTAACGAGGCAATCATAAGCGTGCTACCCTAATTTTGAAGATCGGTCTAAGAGGGGGAACTGCAGATTGCCCGTATTGGATTAATAGCACTCGAGCCCTCAAAAGTCAACCTCGAGTACTAGGGGACTATCACACCCTGAATCAAGAGCCAAAGATCTATGTTCGAAAATTTAGAAGGAAATACTATTCAACATCAAAATCCATGGCTTGAATAATAGGATTTATTGTAAGGGTGAAACAGTCAAACAAACTATGCATGTATAGCTCATTCTCTCCACAGCGTATAGCTTTTGTAACTTTGATTACTTACACTACATTTAAAGTTATAAAAAATTTGCCTTCTGTGTTTTGTAGATTCACATTCGCACAAGCAGTGTTATCGTTACGTCACTTAGAATGGGTAGAGGGTTAAAAATATTCTAGGCCTACGGCTACCATTAATAGGGGCATAAAACCCCAATGGCAGTAAGAATCCACGAGACCGTGCCCTACCATCTAAAAACTCCTAAGCCGACAGGTCAACCCGAACTGCGGACTGTTGACCGACAATAACATTTGGAAAATCGAGCCACTAAATCCTTTGGGCACCGAGTCTACGAGGCAGGGCCTAAATACAAAAGGCCACGGCCAACTTAAGATAAGAATCCTTTAGAGCTTCGATCATAATATATAAATAACTCAAAGATGTCTGAGTTCGTGCATATAAAAAGTAAGGTCCTTACACATTTTAAATCCATAAAACATTATGTCCAATCTGATCAAGTCGATCAGTCTCGAATTACGGCCATGAAAAGAGCTACCTTCGACGAAGTTTAATTTTTCCCGAATAAATTATTCGAGTCGTTATTTGATCCAGGCCCCATACGGCCTTTGGAAGTTGAAAAATTTAAATAAATTTATGCTAAGGCATCGATGTAGTATTAAGTCTGAGATACAAGTTACATATCCTAAGTCCAAAACTTAAGCAAATGCAGAAAAATTAAAGGACACAAAATGTAGCCAAAGGGTAATTTTATACATATGCATTTACCGAATGGTTTTTACAAAGGCACGAGGAAATGGCCCCAAAGCATAAAATGTACAATACAAAAAATGAAAAACACACAAATAAGTTAGGGCATTTCCTACCTAGTCTTCATCAGATCCCGGCTCGCTATCCGAATTCTCGGGCTGGTATTCCTTGGCCTCGACTTCAAGCCTCTTGGCCTTTTCAATCTCTGACGCTAAGTTGACCCCTCAATCTTGGATCTCTTCGAGAGTCTCTCTTCGAAATAGCCATTTCACGTATTTAGCCTTCATTAATACGGGCTTCGGCTACCTCAGTATCATTCTTGTTCTAAGACATCATGTCCTGGGCTTTCGAGACCTCATTTGAAGACACCTCCAATTTGGAATTCAAAGCAGTATATTTTCGGCTGGGAGAGTCACACTCTGCAACGGCCAAGGAAAGTTGCACCCAGTGCTCCTCATTCAGCCGAGACCATTTGTCGGCCTTTTCTCTCGGCACTCAGAGCTTCACTTTGGTTGAGGATAGGTCCTCTTTGGAGGCATCTCGCTCCGATGCTAGGAGATCCATTTTTCCCCTAAACTCATCAACTGAAGCCTTGACCTCATCCATTTGTACGTAATCTGGTTGATCAAGGTTATTTTCTCCTGGACCTGCGAGGTTGCGGCGTTAGCATTTGCATTTAACCTCTCGTTATTGATCTTGATCACTTTTACCTTTTAAACTAGAAGGGAATGGTCCTATTTCTCTTTCAAAGTCAATTTTTGGGTTTTCTCCAGCTCAGCTTGGAGGGCAGAGCGATCGACTATGTCACTAAGGACTTCATCATTCTGCACACAGAGAGCGTTATACATCTCTGTTTGTCGGACCTGCTCCTTGAGCTCGAATTTGAGTTAACTCACCTCCATCCTGGACCGGTGAAAGCTTTAATAGTGAAGCATCGACTCCTAAAATATAAAGAAAGAAAAATTGTTAAAATATAGTTAAGGCAAAGAGAACTATGTAAGATGTAAAAAGAGGAAGGTATACCGTATTCAGCGCATGTCGAGCCTCGTTGAAGAGGCTTGTCCTATCTACCTTGTTCATCTTCACTTGGTCATTTTTGGTAACTAAGAAACGAAAATAGTTTTCCACTCTGACTGGACCGAATAGCATGCTAGTATTCGCCAGTACTATAAACATGATTGTCTTCTTCCGCTCAGGGTCCACACTTAGGATGGCAAACTGCTTCTCGAGCTTTGGGCTCGAACTTGACCCACCTAAAATTGGTTGCATGACTTTTCTGGATCTCCAAGTGGCTAAAGTCGTAGTAATCCTCCAGCATGCCGACATCCATGTCCTTAAAATTTAGCTAAGGGCCTCATCCACGGGCCGAGATGCTTCGGTCGATTTTTCTGTGGAGACCCGAGCCTCTTCTAAAATGGCCTCTGTATAAGGCAATGACTCCTAAACGTGGATGACATTGGTGTTTTCCGAGGCAGCCCCTCGAAACTGGAGGAGCTTCTTGCGAAGCTGTAGCCATTTGTTCTTCTCCAAGCCCCCGATCCGAGGAAGAGTCAGCCTTTCGAGCATCCCCCTCCGAGGACACCAACTCCAGGTCAGCATCAATCGACACGTGAGTGATGAAATCCAAGTCATCATCATCCTCGAGAAAGTTCTTACGCTGATGAAGAGCCTCGAAATCCAGGACCCGAGCACTCGAAGCCCTTTTGGTGTTCTTTCTGACCCTGAGCACGATATATTTCTTTTTCTTTTCCTCTAAAGGAGTGTCCGAAGAGTCAGGAGACCTTTTCTTCTTCGTTTTCTCCTCATTCTTTGTAGTAGCTTCGGCAGTAAACTGTAATGAAGCGGAGGGCTTTGCAGACGGGATCGACGCCACTGCCTCGGTGATTTATTGAAGTTTAGTGGTCTTAGGCAAATCAGTGGAAAGAAAAGACTTAGTTATAACAATGACACAATAAGGAATGGCCAAGAAAAAAAATTCAACCAAAAAGGGGCGGGGACTCACCACGAGAACGAGCCTCCCACTTGTCTTTAGAAAGCTTGCGCCACTCACGCTTAGGATAAGTGAGTTGCTTGCATATGCCCTCGACCCACTCCCTAAAATGTGGGACCGTACTGGGGATTCGAACGACAGTTACATGTCAAATGGAACAAATAATGAGAAGAAGATTAGATACAAAAGGTACTTTAACAAATTAAGAGGAAGTAAACTTACAATTTGAGTTCCATTTCTTAGGGAATGCCATAAACTCAGAAGGAATGAACTCGGATGGAATCAGTTCCTCAGTCTTTATCCGAACAAACCTACCCTGCCAGCCTCGGTCCCTGCCCTCGTCTATGCAGGAGAAGGCAACTTTCTTTACTCGACGGGCAATCTGGGGGCTGTAGACTCAAACTAAGTGGTCAATTATGAACCAAGGCTCCTCCGTGTTGTTCACAAAGTGCTGAAGTAGGGTCATAATCGTCCAAAAAGATAGATGAATCTACCCGAGGCAGATTTCATACCTCTTCTAGAATTCGAGGATCACTGTGTCAACCAAACTAAACGTGAAAGATACGTGTAAACACATAAATATCCTTCCACATGAGCCATGATGTCCTCGTCGGATTAGGAATGATTATGTCTCTGCCTTCCCACTTGTAGTCCTCTCGAAATACTTCAAGCATCTCCTCAGTGATGGAGCAAACGTACCTCCACGCTTCTTCACCTCGATCTCCTCGTGTAGAGCCTTTCTCGACCTTAAATTCATTATCTATGGAGCAGCTTCCAGGGATGAAATCTGTAAGGGCAGGACCCGGGGTGACTACCAGAAGCGCTACCTCGGTACCAGTGACTGAGTAAGAAGTCATCGGTGCAATATTTTGGGGTACTGATTTCGAAGTCTTAGCCATTTCTATCTGAGGATATGAAGTTATAAAGGTTTAGTATGAAGGTTTAAAGTTTTAGTATTAGGGTTTGAAGATTTTCTATGAAGGCTTGAAGATGAAATATGAAGATACGAAGATGTAAATAACAGGTTATGAAGATTTGGAGGGTTGATCAATTGGCAAAAAATTCGAGGGTAACTCAAGGAAGTTCAAAATCAGATTGTGAAAAAGTGAAAATAGGAAACCAGAGATTTTATAGAGAAAGAATAATGCATGCATGACGTTTCGTATTCGGTAAGTGCCGAGGATGATCAATCGGCAGCTGACACATGCCCAAAATCATAGTAACGTGAGCGATTGGACGTTTCAATTTTTCAAATTGATTATGGTGTATGAGGGAAGAAACCGGGGTCAATTAGTCATTTCTCATCGCTCCTATAATTTACTCTCCGAGAAGTGAAGGGACTATCTGTGTACGTGTAAAATTATGGATGAAGTAACCCCCGATTTCCCGTTGAGAAGCAAGGAACAATGTAGCTTGTTACTAGCTCGAGTAAAGACAAGGGTGTTTGCAGATTGGAACCAAGAGCGGACAGATGATACATTGGGAATCAAGCATGGCCGAACTCAGAGAGATCCCAGCTCGAGCAATACGAATAACTGGGGGTAAAAGGAATAAACGGTTAAAGAAGACAAACAAAGAGCCGAAATTGTGTACGAGTAAATTCGGGGTAATGTCTACCCCAATTCCCCGGTGAGAGAACGGAATATGGGGACGGATGGACGAGATTATGACCGAGGATAGAAACCCCTCGTATCGAGGTCTATGAAAAATGAACGATGTGCTCATCGTCGGGCGGGAAAAAGCGATGAGCCCCGGGCCTAGAACAAGTTCCAAGCCCTTGGGAGAGACGGAAAATTGTAACACACGATGGATAGAGGGTCGTGATATTCGCCCCTCACCAGATATCATGGTGTGGATCTTGCTCGATGTCAATTATGGATCAGTAATTAACGAACAAAGAAATTTTTTACCTTTTTAGACTTATACTAGGGATGAAACTCTTCTACTATATAAAGGGGAAGTTTTTCTTTTGTAAGTCACATTATAACATGCAAATCAAAGCATTTCAAGTTTATTTTTCTTCTTTCTAGCTACGGTTAAAGTTCTTGTTTAATTATTCTATTCTTTATTCACAATTGTGCTAGAACCAATGGTCCAATCGAGGACGAGGTTACTCTTCAACCCAGGTTTGGTCTAGGCCGTAAAATTACAACCGGTTTGATCGTTTATTTTGTCTTTTACTTGTTTATCTAAAATTCTAGACTATTGTGTTAAATCAAACCAATATCCTTAAACCGCGTATAAATTTAATTATTACCCGATTTAGGGGTAAACAAAAATATACGCTATCAACCAGATATTATGGCATAGATCACACTCGATAATAGTAGTAGAACGTGTTTTCATGAGAGGAAAAGAAGAAAATAATTTTTATCTTATTTAGACTTGTACTGAGGTTAAAACTCTCTTAATATATAATGGGGAGAATTTTTTTATTTTTGGCTCAATGTTGGCACGCATATTGAAGCAATAAAGTTTACCTTTTGTCATTTAGTAATTGTTCAAGTGTTCTTTAGTTGTCCATCCATCTAGTTGTAACCGTGTTCTATTCTGAGGGCTCGATTGGGACTGGTCCTTTGTATTTGAATCTAACGCAAAACTTAATTATTTTGTCACATTTGGTTTGATCGTTTTGTCTCTTTTAAATTTAATTATTTACTGTTTTTTTATTATTCGTGTTAAATTAAGCTATGTGTCTTATAAATCACGTACAAATTCGATTGTTATCCTAAAAGTAACCAGGATGTTTGTCCTAAAACTTAGCGCATGTTGAATTTTGGTTGTGCAATTTGGCATTCTAAGAGTGTTTTGTATTTTCTATTTTATATAAATAGATATAGATAGATTTTAATGATAAACTTGTAGGCAAAACCATATCCGATCTAGTTTGGTGCTTTTCATGGTCGGACAACCGAACACGATATCCCAGAACCGACATTTAAAAAAGAGGTAGAGTCGTTTCCGTTTCGGTCTTTTTTATAGTTATCGCTCCCGCGTTTGCTCGTGGCATCACTACATTTTGACCGGCCTCCCTGTACTGAGAAAAGTATAAAACGTGTCCGATTCATTAAACCCCACATTAATTACGTACATCTTCTTTTTCGCCTTTGGCGCTGTTATCTTTTTCTCTCTCGCACCCATGTCTCCTTCATCTTCTTCTTCGTCTTCCCAACAAAGAACTATGCGTATAGGCATAATTGGATTTGGTCCTTTCGCACAGTTTTTGGCCAAAACCATGATAAAACAAGGCCATATTATCAGGGCAATTTCAAGGTCAGATTACTCAGAATTGTGCGCAAATTTGGGTATCCTATTCTTCAGGTATATGCAGACTCGATAATAAAGAATGAATAACTTTTCCAGTTAATTACTGCTTATGTTCATTTATTCACTTGCAGGGACATGGGTACATTTCTTGAATCAGACAATGAAGTTATTATGATTAGCACGTCGATACTGTCTCTATCACGAGTTGTAGAGTCCATACCATTCCATTGTCTCAAGCGGCCTACACTTTTCGTTGATGTACTCTCAGTTAAAGAACACCCAAAAGATGTCCTTCTGCGAGTATGCAATTCACACCAACATTAATTATTAATTTCAAGACTTTTGATTTCTGCAGCTTCACATACTTTTGTATGTTGAACAGTAATATGTCTAACAATGGTTGCATACTGTGTTCGAAAGATATTGCCCGAGGAATGCGACTTGCTGTGTACTCACCCAATGTTTGGACCAGAAAGTGGAAAAGATGGATGGACTGACTTGACTTTTATGTACAACATGATTCGAATTAGAGATCAATCTCTGTGCTCCAGTTTTCTGCAAATATTCTCAAGTGAGGTAAGAAGTTCAATTATGCCAAAGCTGTACTCATCAATGTTACTATTACTTTCTCATTGATGCTATTACTTCTATTGGCTAGCTAGACTAGCATGATTCATTCTATTACTAGCTCCTTGATTCAAATTTGACTGGAAAATTGAGGAAAGAGAACCCCATCTGAGCACTGTACTAATCTTCTGTTACAGGGCTGCAAAATGCTGGAAATGACTTGTGAAGAGCATGATAGATTGACTGCTCGAAGTCAATTTCTCACTCACACTATTGGCAGGTAACTTGTGTCACCTACAACTGTAGAAAGAGGCCATCACAATTACCAACGACTATTAATCTTCTTCACCTAACAGGATCTTATCCGAGATGGAGGTTGAACCCACCCCCATAGACACAAAGGGATTTCAAAAACTTGTTCAAGTGGTAAATACAACATTGACTTGTACCTTTTCAAGATTATACTAGTAGCAAATTAAGCGTATTTTTCCTCTAGAACTAATTTTCTACTTCTGAGACCTGGTTTTTTGTTACTCACTAAAATTGGAAAACATGCAGAAGGAGAGCTCAGTTAGAGATAGTTTTGATCTATTCAGCGGGCTATTCATACACAATAGGTTTGCCAGGCAACAGGTATAATACTTTTTTTGTATTCTGCAACTGAATCATAATTTCTTAGTAGCAAAAAGAGAAGAAATGCCTAACATAAAAATGATGGTGCAGATGAAAAATTTAGAAGTAGCAGTGGAGAAAACTAAACAGAAGCTTGAAGAGAGGTCAAAGGAGCTGCAGGATCCTATCGTATCTAAGTTCTAATCTGCTGAAGAATGCTAATGAATGGGAACTTCATAACTCGCTTTCTTGGTCTTGTAATGTTTCATTTGTTGTATCATTAAGATGATTTTGGTTGCACTGTTTACTAAAACACTTCGTGAGAACTCAGTTTCGACAATGTACTTCAAAAACTAAAGGCATTTGGTTAAAAACTGACAATAAAAATGTTTCATTGCCTTATCAAGATTATCTTTGTTTGCAACTTTTACTAAAACATTTCCTGAGAAGTCAATTTTGACTATGTACTCTAAAAGTATTCTCAATTTATTCAACCCTCTGTAGCAACTATTTCTCAAGCACTAAATAATAAGCGGGAAAAGAGCCATCAAAACTTGGCTTATGCACATCTTTCGCGTACATGTTTTTATCCTTTTCCTCTATTCCTTTTTTACTAGTCAACATTATCAAATGCTGGCGCATAGACGTACTTTGAGAGATAGGGCTCATCAATGATGTCCCCCTCGCCAGTTACAAGATTCTCAGTTTTTGTAAGTTAAGTATCTTGTATTCAGCCAGATAAGATAAACAAAGTTTATGTAACAAAGTTTATGTCATTGTTCGGTGTTGATAGTATCAGATGTTGCTGTAATTTCCTATCTTCAGCAAAAAGGCAATTTTACAGTTTTGCTTAATAAGGTGTCCAAGTGCAACTAAAGTTATTGTGTTTGAACGTATCCAGTGCAATGCTGTATTCGCTAATAGGTAAACAGTGCTCTAATGTAGCTTCAGTCAGCTTTTAGTCTCTGAATCAAAAAGATTTATTGGACGTGTGTTTCAACTATGTATATATTGACATGCTAAAAGGTGAATGATATACAGCAAAGAATCAAAACTGCTGCTTACAAGTTATGTCGAAAGTAGAGAAGAAGATAAGGAAGTGACACGGTTACTATTGATTGTTGATTTCGTCAATATTGGTATCTTCTGGTGTATTGCAACCAACGGCAGCAGGATTTGCAGAATCTGGAGCAAGATTCGAAACTTGCTCGCTCTTCTGAGCCTGCAATCCTGTAAGCCGTGCAAGGTCGATCCATTGCTGCGGAAGAAGACATACAGAAGTATTAATCATTTGCAAACAGAAAATTACTTTATCACTTATGAGACGATAGGTGGATGAATGATCAGTAAAACGAAGAAAGGCGAATAAATTAAACAGTAAGTTAAGACAACCCAAATGTGAAATAGTCATCGAACTCTTATATTATGAATGAAATTGGCAAGAGCTGTGGGAGTGCAAGTTTGGGAGGTTAGAAAACAATGTGGGAGACCTGGGGATAACAGCATGTGAGGCATGAATTTGGATAATGGGAGAAATAAATAGTAGTAGTATGATAAGGAAAATCCTATGGTTTTGACAATTATCTGGTCCCTCTCATTCCCTTTTCTAGTTTCCTGTCCCACCTTCTCTGTTCTTCTCAGTCTCTCTCCTTATTGCTCTTTCAAGAGTAATTATGCTCCGACAGTCTAGTCCCTTAACTAGTACTTGTATTTGTTCAGTTCATTATTGGAGGATTTGCATGGATCAGTAGCGCTCATTACCCTGGTTCGAATCTAATTTGTTTTGTTTGGTAACATTACTCGTTCATTACGTCTTTACTTCAAAGCTACTGTGAGGTTAGAGGGATCTTCTCTCGAAAGAAAAGCAGTTTCTCCTACTATGTTTCTAAGTGTCAATTTTTTTTTTCGCAAGGAAAAAAAAGGTTAATTGGGAAATGGAGCGGACAAAAGATAAAGACCAGGAAAATAACGGAAAAGGATGGGAAATTTGAATAGAAGGTTTTAAGTGGAGAAGGGTAGAGGGACAGCCATATTATCCACTGAGTTCTGAACCATGCGCCAACTTTCCCTCGAGAATTTCTCGATTATCATTACCACCAGCCTACATGACTAGTCACTGGGATACTGATAAAGAAGTTCATCATCGATTACTCATAAAAAAAGAATAACTTCAACGAATTTTAGGCCATATCTAACCTGGGTTCCCCAGTAGGAGTTGATCGTTCGAACAACAAAAGATAGCATATTTACAAGTAATGTTTGGTCCGCTAATTGATCGGCAATCCGGTGTTCTACTAATCCTGCAATAACCTGCATTTAAAGTATATTGTTATGTTTAGTTGAACATAAAACACCTTAATAGGAAGTTAAGGAACTTGAAAAGGCACCAATCTATAGAACTAACAGTTCAATCATTGTCAGATAGGTATTCTAAAGTAACATCTACTCTATGTCTGAGCGAACGCTCGTGTCAAACATATTAGTAAAAGATGAAGGGAGCAAAGTTGATTAAGAATCAGATTTTCAGTTCACTGGCCTTTTTTTCAAACTTGAAAGGGATATATCCAATGAAAATAAATCATCATCTTGGATCTGAAAACAATGGTATGAAAGACTAAACTTTCAAGCATATGTGGATGTTTAAGGTACCTGATACCGTAGATTTGCAGATGTACCAAGAAATGATGAATACACAAGCGCTGTTTTCATTATTGGAGACCGCTTGTTCTTTTGGACAGTAGTAAAGGTCGGATTTAATGCTTTGCGTATTGCATACAAGATATTTGATGAAGCCACTGCGCCGATGCTAGAAATAAATCCTACACTGGCCAGTTTAAGGCCACCAACAAGCACAGACGCAACTCTGTGGCTCATATTCCAATCCTTCCCAATAAGATTTTTCTGAAAAGCATTATCTGGGATAGAACCCAGGAGGCCTTTCAATGCTTCCACGCTCTTAGGCCCACCAACATCATCAGCAACTGGCAAGAAAGAAATCGTTGGAGCAGGAAGCCACACTGTGAAAAAATCCACGACTATACCCCTGGCAGTGTCTGTAATAACATAATCAAGCTCTTCAAAAAAATTTTCTCTACGCTTCTCATACTGTGCCAAGAGAGTTGTTGTTATTGATATACTTTCTTCAATAGCTAATCGATGGAGAAATTTAGGATCAGCCAACAATCTCTCTCTAAAACCCTGCATCAGAACAAGGTTTTCTCACTTTCAACCAACTTAGCATTTTCTTTATTCACAACTACAAGCGTAAAATAAACAAAATAAAGAGGGAAAAAAATATTCTTTTTTGTTTAATTTTTTCTTTCTTTATTCATGCTCTTTTCTCCTTCTCGTGGTGTAAAAATAGATGTTTATCATAGCACACCTGAAAGCGATGAGTTAACTCTGAAATGAAAGGATATTGCTCTAGATCAAAAAAGTTCTGCAGCACTTCTGGAGACACCAGACCACGATCTAATCCATTTTGAAGATCCTGAAAAAAAAAAGAGCAAGTCGCTACTGTAACGAGATAAAGTTCCTCAGAGTGCAACTCAACAGAATACGCACAATTACTAGTATGTAAACATTTTCAACAGCTGCAGTACCAGATACTTTCTAGTTGCAAGTAGCGTATCTTAGTTGAAATTTGCAGCCATAGATAGTTAGTACTTCGACTTTCTACTATGAAGTGTCAATTAACCACAGCAGATGGGACATCAGAATAACAGTAAGAGGAATATGTATTCCACAGATGTTTGCTTGTATCTACAGGATCCGTGACTCTACAATCTCACGGAAACCCTGTTTCAAAAGTGCTATAGCTCCCAGGGCTTTGGTTCAAAGGCAAATAATTACAGTGCGGAATGTGTTATAGGGGCACGTCACGAGTGCGAATCCTGACTAGTGAAGGAGAAGGGTAAAAAGTGAGCCTAGTATCACCAAGTTTAGAAGCTGAAAAAAGCAAGGATTTTTGGTTATAAGAAAAAGTGCCGATTGATTCAAATACACAAATGAAAAAAATACATGTTTCCAGAATGAAGTTTCTTACCAAATACTTCCAACAGTTCCTTGTGCCACTTCGTTCAATTTTATCTCAATTACTTTCTACCAATATGAAGATGTGATATTTTACACCCGGGAAGACAAGCGTGTCACTCACTTACTGATCAAAAACTAAAAGGACAAACCCCTTTTTACTGATGCTTTTGGGATCCAAATGTTTAACATTTATCCAAGCTCAAACTTGGTTGTAGAGTACGAAAGTAACAGGGTGCTGTGGTTTATTGGTCGGAGAACAGCACTAGAAACTAGCAAACAGGATGGTAGTCATCCTGTAATGAATTATGAAACTTGTAACCCCTTTACTTCTGGAATTATTTAGTACGTATGTAGTAAGAGATTTTTCAATGAACACCTAATATTTTTTGCATCCATTAAATGCTCAGGAAGCCATGTTCAAAAAAAAATAAAGGAAGCCCCGTGCACTAAGCTCCTGTTATGTGCGAGTTCCGCAGAAGGGCCAAACTACCTTGGGTCTTATGTACGCAGTCTGATCTTGCATTTCTGCAATCGGCTGTTTTCGTGGCTTGAACCCCTGACCTCTTGGTCACATGGCGTCAACTTTTACTGGTGCGCCGAGTGATGTCCGCAAAATGTAATAGAAAAGTTTATGATGAGTAACTTCAAAAAATTCTGTGGGATCTAATTTACTACTGAGATGAAAATATGACCGATGCTTGCTAAAGCAGAGAAGATACCTTACTAATAAACAAGCAGAGGTATCAAAACCAATTCAATACAGCAGATAGAACGAATAAAGTTGCATCTAAAGACCTTTAACACACTATTCAGGGGTCAAGGTTGCGGTAGATGGTATAAATACCACAAGTGCAGGACTCTGATTATACAAGGAGTGAAGTCTGGTAGTATGAAAGTTATTGCCACTTGAAAAGATGGTTTCAAAAATGAAGTAAACGTGAGCAGGTGTAGCCTAGTAGTTAATGACGTGGTGCGAACCTAGGAGACCGGGGTTCAAATCCTAACAGAAACAAAATGCAATAGGTTATTTCTTGATGAAGAAACACTAGGTTATTTCTTGATGAAGAAACACTAGGTTATTTCTTCCCATTTGCCTAAGCTTTAGTGGCAAGATTCACGCAGAATCGGTGTTGGTGGGAGGTAATTGCCGATGTGCGCGTAAATTGGCCCGAACACCATCATGATAAGAAAATGAAGTAGAGGTGATGCACATGAGAAAAACTAGACGGTGCTTCCGGAACATGATAATTGCAAATCTGGGAAGGGTAGGATTCAATCAGAAAAGTTCTTCTCCATAGTATCTTCTCTCCCTTTTGATTAAGAGCCCGTTTGGCTTAGCTGATTTAGAGTAGCTGATAAGTATATGTGCTGAAAAGTACTTTTAAGTGCAGAAGCTGATTTAAAAAATAAGCAGTTACGTGTTTGGATTAAAGTGCTGAAATTAATAATAAGCAGCTAAAAAATTGGGTATACAAAGAGTTTTGTTTTAAAAGAAGTATTTTAGGGATAAACAACAACAACAACAACCCAATATAATCCCACTTAGTAGGGTCTGGGGAGGGTAGTGTGTACGCAGACCTTACCCCTAACCTTCGGTAGAGAGGCTGTTTCCAAATAGACCCCCAGCATCCTTCCCTCCAAGAACTTCCCACCCTGTTCTTGGGGAGACTCGAACTCACAACCTCTTGGTTGGAAGTGGGGGTTGCTTACCATCAGAGCAACCCATCTTGTCATTTAGGGATGAACAACAACAACAACAACCCAATATTTTAAGGATAGAATAATAAATATTTTGGTCAAACCTAAAGTGCTTGTAAGCTGAAATTTGATAAGTTGGGGGAGATCAACTTATGGCTTTTGGCTTATTTTCGGCTTATAAGCGCTTAACTTATAAGCACTTTTAATTCTGCCAAACGCGTAGATAAGCCAAAAAGTGCTTATAAGTCAAGTTTGACCAGTTTATAAGCTTAGCCAAACACCCTCTAATACAATTTACCTTATCAAAAAAAAGTTCTTCTCCACAGTACTGAAAGTCCATTTGCAAATGGAGTTCATTTTAACACGTGAGAAACATCTAATTGCTAATGGGCCCACAGACAAGCCAAGCTAGACAGGATCTTAGGGAATTAGATAAAGCAGCCAAGGAGAGAGCATTGGACATGGACCAGAGTGAACTGATGCATAATTTTCAAACCGTTAACTGGCCTTAATCACGAACATGAACCTCATACATCAAATATAGCGCTGTTTGAGGTTATAGGACATCCTTCACATACAGAATATACCTCGCAAAGCCAGCGTGCGATAGAAAAACATTATGTTGAACCAGATCAAGATAAGGTAGAGTGAAGATTCTCATCTCTGGTTAATGACTGAGCGCAGGATTCTACAGCTAGATGATCGCAGGTCCTTCATTATATATAAGTCTCTTCAGAAAGCATAATCACAAATCTCCAAGTGGAAGTATTCTCTACAAATGTGGTATGGATGTCTTGGCCTAAAACTTTTGCAACATTTATAAAAGGTTCGGTAATTTGTATATTTTTCGTCATACTGAAAATTAGTCCATTCTAAAGATATTCTATTAATCTATTAACTTCATCTGACAAGCTTTTCTTTTTTTCATCATTTCTTCAATTTCTATAACATACAAGCTAAGAAATTTGGTTTTGGAACCCCAACTCTGAAGAACTCAGGTAGCAGGAGGCATTGGTAGATCTTGTAAAGCATAACTGATTTTTTGGTTAATAATTTCAAGCTCCATATCAGAAGCTTGACAGGCTCAGTTATAGGAGACTATCTGTTTTAATGATTCAATCTGTATGTTTGACTGCAGCCAATGTGAGTTTTGGAAGCTGATTAGTTAAAGTCCTTCGCCTTGAAGCATAAATGACTAACCTGAGGTAAGGCATCTCGTCTCCTGCCAGCTGCATTCATAACACGAGCAATTTCTGCACGATCAAAACAATTTCTGTTACAAGGTCTAGCTGCGGAGTACCACAAGAAATCAGCAACAGGAACTTCTCCCTCCCTCCTTAGCCATTGTCTTTCAGGGTCAAGTAGTACGACAATTTGATTTTTCTTTTGTATCTTCCTTGAAATTCTAGCAGGCACTCCAGTCCCTCTCGATCCATACATGACATGGGTAGCACCTGTGACAACAACAAGCATACCAGCTGCTCCATCATCCATCACTGCTTGTAAAACTATCTGGGACATGTTGTACTCCTCAACAACTCTAGCTTGTGCAGAGAGATACGAGCTTGGTCCAAAAGGAGTAGGCTGGTTAAGCAGATTTACATCAATGGATAATCTGCGTGACATAGATGTAAAGCCTGAGATGAAACCTGAACCAGCTGGAGGAGCATATTTCTTATGATCAGATTTTGAAAGCCCCTGAATACCTTCTGCTTGAACTGTTCGTAGGACCTAATCCACAAAAAAAAAAATCATTTTCACATGTAACTGATGAAGCTAGAAACTAGAACAATGCAGAGCACTTTAAGACAGTGAAAAGAAATGGAATTTTAAGAACAGAGAGATCTTCCAGGATAATAAAAAGGAGTCCATCTTTTTTTCTGCTGAATATCATTTATAGGTAATATTGTTTGCTGCTTTTCCCTCTGGATTCATAAGTATTTCTAGTTCATGCCTGTCAACTAATAGATGAAGACACAGATAATAAGTACCTCCAGAGGCAAACCACATGCAACCAGCCGAACCCCATTGTCGCGACAATAAGTCAATAAGGGCTCATACTCCTGCCAATATTGAGTTGGCCAATGTGCTACATAAGATTTTAAACTCTCTCCATCAATCCTGCAATATCAAGTGTGTAACATCAGATACATGTCTCATACAATCATCTCAATGCATTAGATGTAACAAGTGCGCATAACAGACTATTTGATAACGATATCGCATTAACTGCAAACATGATTTATTCCACGACTTCACGACAGGGGCGGAGCTAGCTTGAAGGAAGGAGGTTCAATTGAATCACCTTCATTGAAATATCATACAGTGCAAATAGGACAAAAACTAGTTTTTTTGTTATCAATAACCAAATTATGGAGATACAGCCAGGGAATTCTAACCTTCTAGCCATGTATTGATTGAGCTGTTGTTGTAAATTAGAGGGAAATGCTTCTAAAGCCAACGAAATGGGTCGCTCTGCTTCAGCGCATCTCTTCCTCAAATTCTTCACAATCTCCAGCTCCAATTCCTTATCATCTCGAGTCGGAACTTGCTCGGCTTCGCCTAAATACACAACCCGAGCATTCATGAGCTTCTCCCACGCCTTCTTCTTTTCTTTCCCCAAAGCCAAGGGCTCTCCTATTACCGTCGCATCATAAATCCTCGAATTTATCACTTCCTCTTTCTTTTCCTCCGCCTTAACCGCCGGAGCAGGCGGCGGAGCCTCCACTGTAGTCACCGGAGTCGACGGCGTACTCTGCGGTGGCGGCTGGTCGTCCGCTCTGGCCACTGCCGACCGGAGAGCACAAGCTCCGATGGTAAGTAAAGGCATGAGGAGTACATTACGCCTTGTAGCCGAGGAATTAATTACCTCGGCGGAGTTATGGGTACCGTCGGCCGAACAACGTACTGAAATGCTGACGTGGAAATTGAGTCTTTTGAATAAAAGTTTCCGCCGGAGTAGAGTAGCCGGTGGAACATGTAGTTGAAGTGATCTAAAAGAGACACAACGGCTTGTTGAGTGGGCCTTCATTTTTCCAGTTGAAGGATTAAGAACTCCGACAGGGGGCAATCCTACAGGGTCAGCGCCCTACAGTCGCACCGATTGAGAGGCCAATCCCACCAATCGTTTTGAGCCTTTTAAACTTTTCTCAAGATTATGTTTTTCCAATTTTCTTTCTTTTATGTAGTTATGAAATATATGGAAAGAACAAGAAATGAGACCCAGAATAGTTATTTGCATCTCATCCTTGTACCAAATAACATGTCCATAATATACGTTTTAGTGGTTTCTAATGACAATTTAGGTGTATTTAGATTGTTTCATCAAAAAGACTGTCCACCAAAATATGTTTATAAGGTTTCTCATTTAATCAAAATTAGTTAATAGTTATGTTGGTTATATTGCACCACGAAAAAGAAGGAGAAAAAAAAAACAATGATGTTATAAATATGATTATTTAAGGTGAATGTGTATATTTAGATAGATTTTAGGGTTTATTACTTGGTGCATAAGTTACCCTTTCCATATAAATAAAGGGTTCTATTCCATTCTAATTCAT
The DNA here is from genome assembly GCA_026770625.1 of Nicotiana glauca. Taxonomy (NCBI): domain Eukaryota; kingdom Viridiplantae; phylum Streptophyta; class Magnoliopsida; order Solanales; family Solanaceae; genus Nicotiana; species Nicotiana glauca. The sequence continues at coordinate 109,793 of MU676022.1, forward strand.
CCCAAATCAATAAGAATCTTCTCCCTCTTTCTCTCTTTCTCTGCTATATTGCTCTTGTTCTTTTATTATTTTATAACACGTTATCAGCACAAAACTCTAACCAATTGTGTAGAAGCTTTGGGATTGAGCATATGATTGTCAATTATTCCATGAACTTTGATTAAATTCTGGGTTGAAGGTAAGTATTTTACTTTATTTTTCTCTTTTAAATTCTTGAAATTCTATAATTTGATTTTATATACAAGCAAAGACAATAAAATTTGATTATAACTCTAATGGAGTTTGTAAGAAATTATGACCACCTGAAGTGGCAAAATTTCTATGTCTCGCCATGATCAAATTCATGTATGATTGTGGGCAAAGAATTGAAAACTCGTCCCATTGAATTTGTTCCATTCTCATTCCCTTAAGAGAATGTAATATCAGTATGTGATAAGTTTGAAAGAAGATAAAATTATTACTATAAATGTATTAATGGATGTGGACGTGGCAATAGACGAAATTATAATCGTCATCATTGTGATAATGAGAATAATAAGGATTCTCAAAATAATCATTCACTCTGTGAAAGTAATATTTGTCATCGATTTGACATGAGATTTTATAAAGCACATATAGATGATTATGGTCCATTCATGATGTAAATGTGACAACATTTGATTTATGAATACATATACATTATTAAAAAAATATGAACATGCTAGTGGTAGTGAATATATCGCACTCACCTCTAAAAGGAGGTTTGAGATGATATAAGAATGACATGAATGGTCACCGGTCATGTACCTATTGTAGGCCAAAATATTTTGGCACTGTGATTATTAAAAGACAACGGTAATGCAAGAAACACATCTTGCATATAATTTTAACCATAACCATAATGGTATAACTTTCTCTTTAAAAGAGATATTCACCTTATGGGTGTTGATGAATATGTGGTAGTACAAAATTAATTGAGAACTCTACAAGAACCAATTATACTATTTTGGAGAAACATAATTAATTACCAATAAGGTATTGTGTTGTAGTAAGTCTCAAAGAAACATATTCAATTTCCAAAGTATACGCAAAAGCGGTTGATTATATTGAGACTATAAATAAAGAATAGATTTAATATCTTTTATTACTACAACTTGTAGCGGGATAATATGTATGTGAAAAACTACCTGCTTTATTCTCCAATTTGTACTACATAAACAAAAGAATACCACAATAAAGTGGATATTTATTTATATAAAAATTCATATCATAATAAACTTGGAGTTATTCATAATTGCACACATCATGGTGTAAACATGAAGTTTATCAATATTAATAATTTATTCAGTTGGCATAATTGGTTTAGCCATATTAATTCAAGTATGATGTGCAAAAATAAAAGAGAATTCACATGTGTAAATATTAAAGAACTAGAAAGTTCTTTACGAATTCTCTTAAATTGCTTGTTCTCATTAATTAATAGACCAATTAAAATTGGGATTGAATCTCATGAATGCTGAAAATATCAAAGGTAAATATGGGCCCATTCACCTGCCACGTATACCGCATAAGATGCATCTATGAGATGGATACATGTGCGATTTTTATTAACCCGCAACATAGTGTTTGCGAGGTAACTTGCTCAATAATTTGATTTGGAGCATAATTTCCAGATTTTTTATTCAAGATAGTTCATCTTGATAAGTTGGTTTACATCACAGTTGGTTTAGCAAAATAATTTATTGAGTGCCTCCACTTAATAGCTAAACTATTGCTTATGAGAACAAAGTTATATATATCAGTTTGATATACGTTATGTACGAAAGTATATTATTTTCTCCCCTCACAAGTGGTTCAGGGTCAGGAACTAAATAATTTCATCTTATTATTATTGATATGCGGCGTATATTTTGATTAACACCATAACGCACAAAAATGGATTCTCAAAGTTGAAGAAACAAGTTAGTTTTTCCATGAGGGGGAGATATGAAAAATAGTTGAAAAAAAAGTTATGTAAAATGAATTATCATTTGTACATCTAGATTCTCGAATAAGATAATATGAACTTGAAGTTCATAGAGATAATTCATTTGCAATATATTGAAAAGCATGCTAGACGCATTTGCTGACCCAAAGAAAGTAACTATATTCTCATTGCAAATTATCCTATTAAGTCCTAGAAGGACAAAGTCTATGGTGCGCTTAAAGCATATAGATAAATCGGTTTCAAATAAATTTCTTGATAAAGAAGATGAGCAAATGATCAAAATGATCATAATAAAGGAGGCAAGTGATCTAGAAGATAACATGACATAACACTTCATAATATCTCATGAGAGATTCAGGTACCTAAATATATGAATGAAGAGATCTCTATGTTATGTCATTATGAAAATATATTGAAACTGATATAAAATGTTTGTCGATGACATCTATGATAGCGCTAAGTATAGATGAGGATCTTAAGTCTGTCACTTACAGACACAAAAATATTGGCCAAATGAAAGAGACACAATTCAAATAGAATTGGTTTCATATGAAAGACATGTAGTTTTGAACATGTAGTTCAAACACTTGAAAGAATAAAGTCAATGGTATGTGCAATCAGTTTTCAATATCTTATATGTCTAGCATGAAATGAAAACTTGATATGCATCTAAAGTCTACTACATGGCTTATATGACTTAACTTATATGATAATCCATGAAGGATTTACGTATTGTTTGGATGGTTGTTTCCGGTTGTATTGTATTTTATTGTTACCCCAAATACAATATTTGTTTTGGTTGTTAATATAAAACTGATCGTATCGTATTGTTAAAACCATTGTTCCAAAACAATGAAAAATCTCATTTTATGAAACAACCAAATCGGTGTGGTGGGATTGTTCCGTATTTTCCTTTCCAATTATGCCCACACTTATTATTCTATATTTCAATTTTACTTTTTACCCAATTATTTATATTATATTCACCAAACTAATAAGTACTTTGTCTCTGTCTTCTTTCTGCCGTGCAACTAGTCAACGACGTACTTCCCTAGTCTTCATCTCTTTCCAACAAAGTTTTTACAGGTTAGTTTTCATGTCTATTCTTAACTAATTCCAATGTTGCTAAGGGAATTTTCCTCTAAATAATAAGTGCCTAGAAAAATTATTTTTTATGAGTAATTCTTAATGAATAAATTATTTTTATGAGTAATTCTTAATAAGCATCCTGTTTAAAATAATTGAGGGTATTTTAGTAAATTTAGCAGTACAGTACAGTACAGTCAAACCAAACAATAACGATGTTATTTAACAATAGCAAACGATACAGTTTATCCAAACGTTGTACCCATAAAAAACGATACAATACAGTACAGAACAATACAATAAAATACAATACAATACGATATAAAACGACAGGAAATAATGATCCAAACACAGTGTTAAGTTGCTGGAGGCGTATACAATTCTTGATCTTGAAGTACCACATTCTCAGTGCAGTTTGTGCATATATGTATCTTGCTATAATTATAAGCATGATAATATGATAGCGAGAATCTTTATGGAGATATTGAAGAGCCATTCCACGACATTATATGAAGACATTATATATCTATCAAGAATGATGATTTCAAGGTGCAATATATTTATTCAAGTTAATATGGCTGATTTGTTTATGAAATCTCTACCAAAGATCTTTTGAAGACGGTGCACAAGATTGGAATGCAAATGCTCAAGGATGTGAATTGATGCTCTCATCATGGGGAGTTAATGCACGTTGCACTCTTTTTCCTTTAAAATGTTTTGTCCCACTGGGTTTTCCTTGCAAGGGTTTTAACGAGGCAACCAAAAGGCGTATTATTAGATATGCGTATTTTTTTTTTCTAGAATTTTTTTCCCATTGGGTTTTATTTTAGTTAAGGTTTTAACGAGGCACATTATCTGTTGAATAGATATTCAAGGGGGAGTATATAAATAAGACTCTATTTAAGGTGAATGTCGATATTTAGAGAGATTATAGAGTTTATTACTTAGTGGCTAAGTCACCCTCTCCCTATAAATAAAAGATTTTATTTCATTATAATTCATTCCAAATTAATAAGAATTCTCTCCCTCTCTCTTATTCTATAATATTGCTCTTGTTCTTTTATTGTTTTATAACATATGGGCAAAAATCGAGGATTTGATATGACCCAATTGATTTTGTTTTTTGCTGGTTGCTGGATCTTTTGATGCATATTCCTACGTGTACTTGGCGAAGGTCTTGATTTTGTGTAGTCTTTTTCTGGTTGTGATTAGATCGCCTTTTTTTTATTTTTTTATTTCCATTTCTGTAAGTATTTGGAAATTAAGGGTCCGTCAATTGCTCACCTGTCGGATATGCACAATACGAGTGGTCGCATGAAACAACTAATTTTTGTGGCCTTTGAAGTACAACGTCAGTAACAATTGCCAACTTGCTACATAATGTTTTCGAGTGGTTACCTTTTTTTAGACCACATCAGCTAGCTTTTCCTGTGAATTTTCATGAAAACCACGTCTATTAAGAGTGTACCGTAGGATATATTTTGATTTTTATGGTAGAAAATGTTAAAAGTCAATATATGAGTCCGTATAGCTTGTTTGACTCAAAGTTGATAAACATGAAGGGTCGACAAGTTATATTTTAAGACATTGAACTTGATTTTATAAATAGATAATTATATATTTAGATTGTAATGACTCGACCGGTCATTTTACTTTTTAGAACCTCATTCCTTAAATAAAACTTTCTGCGCTTGCTTTAGCAGATTTACGACTTACGGGGGTGGTTGGTTCGGGATTTGGAAGGGTTTGGGTTGATATAAGCCCACTTGAATCCTTGAGTTTTTCTTAAAAGACTAAGTTTGACTTTGGTCAACATTTCTAGCAAACGGATCTGGATCTGTGTTTTGACGGTCCCGGAGCGTCCGTAGGAAAATATGAGACCTAGGCGTATGTCCGGAATCGAATTCCGAGGTCCCTAGCCCAAGTAATGAATTTTATTAGAAATTGTTAAAACTGAAATTCCAAGGATTTAAAGAAACTAAATAATGATTGATCACATTGGTATCGGGCTCGTATGTTGGTTCCGGAGTCCAATACAGGTCCAATATACATTTAAGACTTACCCTCAAAATTTGGTGTCAATCTGAGTAGTATAAGTGTGTTTCGGCTCGTTGGAAGTGAATTAAGAACTTGAAGTTCAAAAGTTTGATTCAATTGAGTTTAGGGGGTGATTCTTAGATTTAGCGTTGTTTCGGGCAATCCAAAGGTTCGAGCAAGTCCGTTTCATGATTTCAAATCGGTATGTTCGGGCTGGGCTCAGGAGCCCCGAGCGTCAATTGGACGAGGCTCGAGTGAAGTTGGAATTTTTGAAAAGAGCTGAAGCTTCAGGCTGCTGTCATAACCGCACATGCGGTTGGTCAGCCACAGGTGTGAGACCGAAGAAGCGGTTGTCTCTCGCAGATGCGACCCAGGGCCGGCCAGGCCAAAATCGCAAAAGCGGGCCCTCAGCCGCAGAAGCGGCTTCAAGACCGCAGAAGCGGTCCCAGCCTGCTTGGCCAATTCCGCAGATGCGACCTCCCTCTCGCACAAGCGGTACCGCAGATGCGAAAATCGCTGAAGCATTGAGCTTCATTTAATACAGGCTCCAGTCATTTTTAACCATTTGGCACTCGTGTATTGAGCAATTTTGGAGCTCTTGAGAGGGGATTTTCACATAGCATCTTGAGGTAAGTTCATCCCCCTTATTTCTATGTTTAATATTCGAGTTTTGGGTAGATTAACACCTAAAGAATAGGAGAAATCAAGGGGCTAAAGCAAAACCTAGGGTTTTGATAAAACTTAGATTTTACCATGAAATTGGTTATGAAACAAAGTAGAAATCATATATTATCGATCCTTAGGTTACAAGAAACAACTTTCTTCAAAAAATGTCGGAATCCAGGCACGTGGGCCCGGGGTCGGATTTTAGGAAACTTCTGTGTAAGGTTGGGGAATTGCTTTAATAGTTAGAATGCAATCTTATGAGCTTGTATTGACTAGTTCCTACTTCATTTAACTAGTTTTGGATCGTTCGGCTCCAAATTGAGAGTTCGGGCTCGTTCTTGGTATTGGAAGTGCACTTTGGAGCGAGGTGAGTCTCCTATCTAACCTTGTAAGAGGGAATTGTCCCCATAGGTATAATAATTGAATAATTTGACACCAAATGCGGGGGGTTACGTACGCGCTTGGTAATGAGAGTCCATGTGTAGCTACTATTATGCTTATGTCCAGGTAGTTTAGGACCCAAAAGCATGTATTATGTGATGTTCTTGTGACTCTATGATTAATTCGAGACTTCTTAAATCTTGTTGAATGTGGTAAACGAATCTAATAAGTGGAACACTATATTCTTGCCCTTTTTAAAGGAGAAGTTGATATTTTGTGAGTACTTGATCTCCTGATGTTTGTTCTTATCTACATGCTGATGTGTTTAAATACATTTGACCGCGTCGCATGTATGATTCGCGAGCGGGGTAATAGATGCTTCTATGGTTCGCGCCATTCGACGCTTCGGTAGTGCACACTTTATTTTTACGTTGGATCGGGCCTTACGACCTCGACGCTACTTGCGTATGCTTGTTGATTGGTATATTGCTGTGGATGGAACCTTGTTATATGCCTTGAAATGTAAATGGCTAACTGTGATATCACCTAGTAAAGGTCTTGTTGCTTCATGCTATAAATTGTTATTTATTGTGCTATCCATGCTTAGTGTGTCACCTATCATATTATTTGACCCTAGTAAGTGTCATGTCGACCTCTCATCTCTACCTCTTCGAGATTAGACAGGATACTTACTAGGTACATATTGTTTATGTACTCATACTGCGCTTCTGTACTTAAATGTACAGGATCTGAGACAGGTACATCTGACTACCAGGCTGGTGCATATCCTTTACCGCCCGAGATTTCATGGTGAGCTGCTCCCTTCCTATGTCGTTCAGCATCCCGATGGAGTCTTTTCTTTCCTTTTGGTTGTCTATTCTATTTCAGACAATAAGGTAGTATTATTCTTTTGTACATTCTACTAGCCGCCCACGCACTTGTGACACCAGGTCTTGTCACACATATTAGTGGACTACTCTTTTGGGTTGTATAACTATTACTGAATGTTGACTATTATCGCATGCTTTAATTTCTACTGAATGTTGATTATTATCACATGCTTTAATTTCTAATTAAGAAAATGTCGTAACTATTTTAGTAAGTAAAATGAGAATTTATTAATATTTCCGCATTGGCTTGCCCGACAAGGGTATTGGGCGCCATCATGACTTGAGGTGAAATTGGGTCGTGACAACATGGTATCAGAGCACTAGGTTCAAGTAGGTCTCACGAGTCATGAGCAAACCTAATAGAGTCTTGCGGATCGGTATAGAGATATCTATATTTATCTTCGAGAGGCTATAGGGTATTAGAAAACTACTCTTTATTCATTTCCTATCGTGCAGTGGATGATACACTAAGTTTCTCCCTTCTATTATCTCACAGATGGTGAGGACTCGCACGGTAGATGTTCCCGGCTTGGGAGGCGCTGCTCCCCTCATTGCTAGAGGCCGAGGTAGAGACCAGGGGAGGGCACCGACCCGAGGTAGGGGACAAGGGTGTCCCAGAGCTATTCCAGTAGCACTACTAGCGGATCCGGTGGGAGATCCTACTATTGAGGAGCAGGGCGAGGTGCCCGCAGTTGAGCCTACCCCGATGGACTTTATGACAATGCCGAGTTTTCAAGAGGTCGTGGGCCGTATGCTACGGTTCATGGACAGCATGACTCAGGCTGGTTTATTTCCAGCTGATCCAGCTACATCATATGCAGGAGGGGGAGCAAAGACCCCTATTGTCCGGGCTCATGGTCATGCAGCTGCAGTATATCAGACTCCGGGTGCACTACCCGTGGATGGGCTTAGCCAGTTGCTGCAGTGGTGCCCAAGCCCAGACCAGCTGCGGATGGTGACCCACAGAAGCTGTTGGATAGATGGACTAGACTTCACCTTCTTGTCTTTGAGGGTGAGCGTCATGAGAATACTCGGGATTTCATTGATAGGTTCAGGGACAGACTGCACAACATGAGGATATTGGAGTCGCATGGAGTTGACTTCACCAATTTTTAGCTTGAGGGCAGGACTTGTAGATGGTGGCAGTCTTATGTTCTTGGCAGACTCGCAGGCTCTCCTCCTATCACTTGGGGTTAATTCACGCAGTTATTTATGGACAGGTATATTCCACCCTATAAGAGGGAAGAATTGCGGTACTAGTTTGAGCAGCTTGAGCAGGGTCAGATGTCCGTGATCGATTATTAGGTGAGGTTTTCATAGTTATCCTGCCATGCATTGATGATACTTCTTATCGACGCAGAGAGGGTGCAGAGGTTTGCTATAGGGTTTCATTCGGGCATTAGGGCTAACATGGTCTGAGTGGTGGAGATGGGGACTTCTTATCAGCTAGTGGTGGAGATTGATCGGAGGATTGAGGGCTACCGTTTGAGAGGTAGAGACCAGGCGCAACAGGAAAAGAGGGCTCGATTCTCCGGAGATTTCAGAGGTGCCTTGGCTAGGGGTAAAAGTCAGTTTGGTAGGGGTCAGCCCAGCAAGCCCCCATATTCATCACCATCACTGGCTCAGGGTGCTCCAGCGCGCCCCTATTTCAGTGCCATACCATAGAGTTCTTATTGCCCGCCCGCTATTCAGGGTTCCTCCGTGGACATTCAGGTCCCTAGGGTTCTTCTAGCTCCTATTCCAGTGCTATGCCAGAGAGTTCATATCGTCCTCCAGCCATTTCTGGTTCCTCCGGTAGGTATTCAGGCCCTCAGGGCCAGGCTTCCAGCAGCAGGCTATGGTGCCCAGAGTTTGCTGCGAGTGTGGAGACCCAGGCCACATGAAGAGAACTTGCCCCAGGCTTCGGGGCAAGGCAGTACAACAAGGTTAGCAACCTATGATTCCAGCACCAGCTGCCCAGCCACCTAGAGGCGGGGGACAGAGCAGTAGAGGTTGTCCTAGAGGTGGAGGCCAGATAGGGAGAGATCATCCAGCTACTGCTCAGTTGGGTGGAGGCCAGCCAGCCGGCTCTCCAGCCAGATTTTATGCTCTTCCGGCCAGACCAGATGCATTGGCCCCAGATGCCATTATCATAGTATTATTTCCGTCTACGGTAGAGATGCTTCGGTATTATTTGACTTAGGTTACACCTATTAATATGTGTCATCTCTGTTTGCTCATTTTCTGTTTATTGCTCCTGAGACCTTGGGCACTCATGTTCATGTGTCCACTCTTGTGGGCAATTCTATGGTTGTGGATCGAGTCTACCGGTCATGTATGGTCACCTTCTGTGGTTTCGAGACTAGAGCAGATCTCCTGTTTCTTGATATGATTGATTTTGAGGTCATTCTGGGAATGGATTGGTTATCCACATACCATGACGTCCTTGATTGCCATGCTAAGACTGTCACATTAGAGATGCCATGGTTGCTAGGGTTAGAGTGGAGGGGTTCCACAGTTGATACATCCAGTTGGGTTATCTCTTTCCTGAAGGCTCGGCATATGGTGGAGAAGGGGTATTTGGCTTATCTAGCTTATGTTCGGGACACCACCGCAGAGTCCCCGATGATTGATTCAGTTCCAGTAGTCCGGGAGTTCGCTGATGTATTTCCTTCTGATCTTCCTGGCATGCCACCGGATCATGATATTAACTTTTGTATTAATTTAGCTCCAGGCACCCAGCCTATATCTATCCCACCGTACTGTATGGCTCCAAAGGAGCAGCTTGAGGAGTTGTTAGCAAAGGGGTTTGTTAGACCCAATGTTTCACCTTGGGGCACACCAGTGTTATTTGTGAAGAAGAAGGATGGGACTATGCGGATGTGCATTGACTACCGCCAGTTGAACAAGGCTACCATCAAGAATAAGTACCTATTGCCGCGCATTGATGATTTGTTCGACCAATTGTAAGGTGCTAGGGTTTTCTCAAAAATTGACTTGAGGTCAGGGTATCATCAGTTGAAGATTCGGGACTCGGATGTTCCGAAGACCGCTTTTCGGACGAGATATGGTCACTACGAGTTTCTAGTGATGTCCTTCGGCTGGACTAATGCCCCAGCAACATTTATGGACTTGATGAACGGAGTGTTCAGGACTTATATTTATTCCTTTGTGATCGTCTTCATTGATGACATCTTGATATACTCCCGCAGCATAGGGGAGCACGAGCAGCATTTGAGGGTAGTGCTTCAGACCTTGCGAGAGCAGAAGCTGTATGTTAAGTTCTCCAAGTGTGAGTTATGTCTAGAGTCGATATCATTCTTGGGGCATATCATGTCAGGAGAGGGTATTAAGGTGGATCCCAAGAAGATTGAGGCAGTTCAGAGTTGGTCACATCCTACTTCAGTGACCGGGATCGGGAGCTTTCTGGTGTTAGCAGGCTATTACAGGTGATTCGTGCAGGTCTTTTCATCTATTACATCACGTCTGGCTAGATTGACCCAGAAGGGTGCTCCTTTTCATTGGTCTGATAATTGTGAGGCGAGCTTTCAGAAGCGCAAGACAGTCTTGACTACAACACCAGTTCTTGTGTTGCTTTCGGTTCAGGGATGTATATGGTATATTGTGATGCTTTACGCATTGGATTGGGATGTATATTGATGCAGGAGGGGTGAGTTATTGCCTATGATTCGCGCCAGCTGAAGATTCATGAGAAGAATTATCCTCTGCATAATTTAGATTTGGCCGCGATTGTTCATGCTCTCAAGATATGGAGGCATTATCTATATGGGGTGTCATGTGAAGATTATACCGATCATCGCAGCTTGTAGTATCTATTCAAGCATAGGGATCTCAATTTGAGGCAGCATAGGTGGCTTGAGTTACTGAAGGATTATGACATCACCATTATATATCATCGGGGCAAAGCAAATCTGGTCGCGGATGCCTTAAACAAAAAATCAGAGAGTATGGGTAGCTTGGCATTCATTCCAGTAGAAGAGAGGCCACTGGCCTTGTACATTCAGTCCTTGGCTAACAGACTCATGATGTTGGATATTTCGAAGCCCATTCGAGTCCTTGCACGTGTTGTTGCCCAGTCTTCATTACTGGAGGAGATCAAGGCCCGGCAGTTCGATGATCCGCATTTGGTAATTCTCAGAGAGACGGTGCTACAGGGTAGTACCAAGGAGGTTTCTATTGGTGAGGATGGTGTCCTGCGACTCCAGGGTCGCCTATGTGTTCCTAATGTCGATGGCTTGAGGGAGAGGATTCTAGCGGAGGCTCATAGTTTGAGGTATTCTATACACCCAGGTGCTATGAAGATGTATCCTGACCTAAGGCAGCATTATTGGTGGAGACGGATGAAGAAGGACATAGTGGAGTATGTGGCGAAGTGTTTGAATTGCCAGCAAGTCAAGTATGAGCACCAGAGGCCAGGTGGCCTACTTCAACACATGCCTATTCCTGAGTGGAAGTGGGAGCACATCACTATGGACTTCGTAGTGGGGTTGCCCCATACCCTGCGAAAGTTTGATGCAGTGTGGGTCATTGTTGATAGGTGACCAAGTCGGTGCACTTTATTCCGATTGTGACTACATACTCTTCAAAGAGGTTGGCTCAGATTTACATTCGGGAGATAGTCCAGTTGCACGGTATACATGTTTCCATCATATCAGATAGAGGCCCTCAGTTCACTTCCCATTTCTGGAGAGTTGTTCAGAGTGAGTTGAGGACCCATATGGAGCTTAGCACAGCATTTCATCCACAGACAGACGGGCAGTCGGAGCGGACCGTTCAGATCTTGGAGGACAAGCTTAGGGTATGTGTGATTGACTTTGGAGGACAGTGGGATCAGTTTCTACCTTTGGCCGAATTTGCCTACAACAACAGTTATCAATCCAGCATTGAGATGGCCCCATATGAGGCTTTATACGGTCGGCGATGTCGTTTTCCGATCAAGTGGTTTGAGTCCGGGGAGGCTAAGTTGTATGGTACAGATATGGTGAAAGATGCCTTGGAGAATGTGAAGCTAATTCAGGATAGACTTCACGCGGCACAGTCCAAAAAGAAGAGTTACGCAGATCAGAAGGCGCGTGATCTATCATTCATGGTTGGCGATAAAGTTCTCTTAAAAGTCTCGCCGATGAAGGGTGTCATAAGGTTCGGAAAAAGGGGCAAGTTGAGCCCAAGGTTTATTGGCCCATTTAAGGTGTTGAAGCGAGTTGGGGAGGTGACATATGAGCTTTCTTTACCTCCCAGCTTATCGGGAGTCCATCCAATCTTCCACGAGTCTATGCTTCGGAGGTATCATGCCGACTTATTCCATGTGTTGGACTTCAGTACTATTCAGCTGGATGAAAGTTTGGGTTATGAAGAGGAGCCAGTTTCCATTGTTGATAGACAGAATCGCCAGTTAAGATTCAAGAGGATTTCAGCAGTGAAGGTCCAGTTGAGGGGCCAAGCAGTCCAGGAGGCTACCTGGGAGTCCGAGGAGGACGTGCAGAGCAAATATCCACACTTATTCAGCACCTCAGGTACTTTTCTATGTCCATTCGAGGACGAACGTTTGTTTAAGAGGTGGAGAATGTAATGACCTGATCGGTCATTTTACTTTTTAGAACCTTATTCTCTTAAATAAAACTTTTCACACTTGCTTTAGCTAATTTACGACTTGTGGGGGTGGTTGGTTCGGGATTTGGAAGGGTTTGGGTTGATATAAGCCCACTTGAATCCTTGAGTATTTCTCAAAAGTCCCAGTTTGACTTTGGTCAACATTTCTAGCAAACGGACCCGGATATGTGTTTTGATAATACCGTAGGGTCCGTAGGAAAATATGGGACCTGGGCGTATGCCCGAAATCGAATTCCTAGGTCCCTATCCCGAATAATGAATTTTTATTAGAAATTATTAAGACTGAAATTCCAAGGATTTAAAGAAACTAAATAATGATTGATCACATTGGTATCGGGCTCGTATGTTGGTTTGGAGCCCAGTACAGGTCCAATATAACATTTAAGACTTCCCTCAAAATTTGGTGTCAATCCGAGTAGTCTAAGTGCGTTTCGGCTTGTTGGAAGTTAATTAAGAACTTGAAGTTCATAAGTTTGATTCAATTGATTTTAGGGGGTGATGCTTAGATTTAGCGTTGTTTAGGGCGATCCGAAGGTTCGAGCAAGTCCGTTTCATGATTTCAAACTTGTCGGTATGTTCGGGCGGGGCTCGGGAGCCCCGAGCGTCAATTAGACGAGGCTCGAGTGAAGTTAGAATTTTTTTAAAGAGTTGAAGCTTCTGGTTGTCTCTCGCAGATGCGGCATAGGGCCAGCCAGGCGAAAACCGCAGAAGCGGCTTCAAGACCGCAGAATCGGTCCTAGCCTGCTTGGCCAATTCCACAGATGCGGCCTGACTCTCGCAGAAGCGGGACCGCAGATGCGAAAATCGATGAAGTAGTGAGCTTTATCGAATAAGGGCTCCCACCATTTTTAATCATTTGGCACCCGTGTATTGAGCGATTTTGGAGCTCTTGAGAGGGGATTTCCACATAGCATCTTGAGGTAAGTTCATCCCCCTTATTTTTAAGTTTAATACTTGAGTTTTGGGTAGATTAACACCTAAAGATTAAGAGAAATCAAGGGGTTAGAGCAAAACCTAGGGTTTTGATAAAACTTAGATTTTACCACGAAATTGGTTATGAAACGAAGTAGAAATCATATATTATTGATATTTAGGTTACAAGGAACAACTTTCTTTGAAAAATGTCGGAATTCGGGCACATGGGCCCGGGGTTGGGTTTTAGGAAACTTGTGTCTAAGGTTGGGGAATTGCTTTAATAGTTAGAATGCGTTCTTGTGAGCTTGTGTTGACTAGTTCCTACTTCATTTAACAAGTTTTGGATCGTTCGACTCCAAATTGAGAGTTCGGGCTCGTTCTTGGTATTGGAAGTGCACTTTGGAGCGAGGTGAGTCTCATATCTAACCTTGTAAGAGGCAATTATCCCCATAGGTATAATAATTTGTCACAAAACTCCGGGGGCTACGTACGTGCTTGGTGATGAGAGTCCATGCCTAGCTACTATTATGCTTATGTTTGGGTAGTTTAGGACCCGAAAGCATGTATTAGGTGATGTTCTTGTGACTCTATGATTAATTCGAGACTTCTTAAATCTTGTTGAATGTGGTAAACAAATCTAATAAGTGGAACACTACATTCTTTCCCTTTTTAAAGGAGAAGTTGATATTTTGTGAGTACTTGCTCTCCTAATGTCTGTTCTTATTTACCTTTTGATGTGTTTAAATACATTTGACTGCGCCACATGTATGATTCGCGAGCGGGGTAAAAGATGCATTTATGGTTCACGCCGTTTGACCCTCCGGCAGTGTACACTTTATTTTTACGTTGGATAGGGCCGTACGACCTCGACACTACTTGTGTATGCTTGTTGATTTGTATATTACTATGGATAGAACCTTGTCATATTCCTTGAAATATAAATGGCTAACTGTGATATCACCTAGTAAAGGGCTTGTTGCTTCATGCTATAAGTTGTTATTTGTTGTGCTATCAATGCTTAGTGTGTCACCTATCATATTATTTGACTCTAGTAAGTGTCTTGTCGACCTCTCATCTCTACTTCTTCGAGATTAACAGGATACTTACTGGGTACATATTATTTATGTACTCATACTACGCTTCTGTACTGAAATGTACAGGATCTGAGGCAGGTACATCTGACTACCAGGCTGGTGCATATTCCTGAAACACGCATTTGATCAAAAACCCAACCAAATCACCTCCGAATGACATGAAATTTTGCACACACATCCCAAGTCACATAATGAAGCTACAGCAACTCTCGGAATTCCATTCTGATCCTCGAATCAAAATCTCTCCTATCAACCGGAAATCGCCAAAATACTAACTTCGCCAATTCAAGCCTAATTCTATTCCAGACCTCCAAAACCAATTACGATCATGCTCCTAAGTCAAAAATCACCTAACGGAGCTAATCGAACCGTCGGAATTCACATCCGAACCCTCTAACTCATAAGTCAATGTCCGGTTGACTTTTCCAACTTAAGGCTTCTTAAAAGAGACTAAGTGTCTCATTTCTTGTTAAAACCACTTCAAATCAACTCGATTACACAAGATATGGATAATGAAGCATAAGGAAAGTGAAAATGGGAAGAACGGGGCGGTAACTCACGAGACAACGAGTCGGGTCGTCACATCCTCTCCAACTTAAACAAACGTTTGTCCTCGAACTTGCCCAGAGTTGTTCCAAAAGCCAAACAATCACTGAATAACCTTACCATGCATAAACTCGGGGGTGATTCCACGTCACCCTATCTAATATAGGTCCAACAACACATTGTAATTGAATTTTTTTTTTGCAATCCAATCTAGTCCACAAACTATAGGACCACATTCCCACTTTTGAAATCTTTCATATGATCAGAATCCCACATTTATACTGTGAATAAGCCTGAACAAGCTGTAATAACCCACACCTGCAACATCAAGTGCTACTACATGATAGACCACATAATTCAAACACTTGTAATGATAACTCCTAATCACAGCAGCTGCACACAATACCCGAATACCGATAGAAAAACTCTTATCAACTAAAGTCTCATCTCACACTTTCATATACTACCAATGATGACTAAATCATGTGGTAAGCCATAACCATTTCCATATCAACCATTCATGACGTCATTTCTCCTTTGGCAAATGCTACATCAAATTTCTGAGTCGAAGCTCGATATTATCCTTCCAACATAACGAAATCGAATCCGTTTGTATTCATTAATGATCCCTCTAATCTCTTCTAATCCAGCATACTACTCTGGTGACATGACACATCAATACAGGCCTAAGCCACAACTCGCACAGTACGCGCGCCAATAAGCAACAGTCCGAGTATACTAAATTCATGAAAATGACTCAAGTGAAAGAGTTGTACCACAAGCTCACTAGTACCACCATAACACAAGGCTGAGAACCCGTCTCACATCATAGAAACAGAATGTCACAACCCAAAATCAACTAAGGGTCGTGGTGGCACCGGATACCGCCGGACACCACCGTCAGGCCAGCCAACTCAAATACTTAATTAAATCTCATTTTTAACACTTTTGAAATCCAGGATTTTTCCTTGCTTATTAAGAAATTTTAAAGGATATAGTTTCAAATCAAATTTAAATGTTGAACAGTTAATACAAGACTTCAAACTATCCCAGAACCCGGTGTCACAAGTGCATGAGCAACTACTGATAAGGAAAATAGAATACAACACCTGTCTGAAATACAGTGGACAGGGAATAAGATACAAAATGTCGAAAGGAACTACACTAGTTGTGGGTCGCCTCGAACAATGCAGCTCACCTAGTCCCAGCGTCATCCATGCCATTAAGCCCAATAGGCTGCTAGAAGTATACATACATGTGCAACAAAAATGCACATAAGTGTAGTATGAGTACGTAATCAACGTGTACTCAGTGAGTATCCCGCCTAATC
>MU676023.1:0-14600 GCA_026770625.1 Nicotiana glauca
ATATACATGCATCTGAGTAAGTTATAAGTCGATGAATCAATTTACAAGTGTATCAATACCTAAAAGAACCCGGCCATGTGTTCCGAGCGCTTCATGTTCTTATATATATATATATATATATATATATATATATATATATAGAGAGAGAGAGAGAGAGAGAGAGAGACACACACATACAGACACATAAACACTTCACTATAATACTATAACGTATATATAACTTGTTATAGTATATGTTTGTGTGTGTATATATATAACACACACACTCCGTGCTACTTTAACTACATATATAGCATGTTATAGTATATGATATTGTATTCATTATTAATATTGTAACAGAGTTAATGAATTACATTCATTTATCACTAGGTTAAAAGTCGATGAATCAATTATAACATATTAATTGATATAAGTTGAAACGTTTTATTTTTAATATATATACATGCATCTGAGTAGGTTATAAGTCGATGAATCAATTTACAAGTGTATCAATAGCTAAAAGAACCCGGACCTATATTCTGATCACTTCATGTTCTTTTATATATATATATATATATATATATATATATATATATGTAGACACACACACATATACACGGTTCGTTGTACTACTTTAACTACATATATAGCATGTTAGAGTATATTTTAGTGTATTCATCCCTTGTATTACAAAAATGTTAATGGATTACATTTATATTATTTAGATAGTAAATACAAAAGTAGTTTTTAATTTTGACCAATGTTGACCTGAAAAGAGACCAACTTTGGTCGCTAATAATCCAGAAATTACATTAGCGACCAAAGTTGGTCGCCAATTATCCAGAAATTAAAATTAGCGACCAAAGTTGGTCGCTAAATTTAAATTATATTTATTTATATTTTATATAATATTTGAAATAATAATATAATTATTAAAATTTTATAACTAGGTCCCATATTAGCGACCAAAGTTGGTCTCTATCCGCTTCCCCTTTCGTGAGCGACCAACTTTGATCGCTAATTTTAAATTATATTTATTTATATTTTATATTTTTTAAAATAATAATATAATTATTAAAATTTTATAAGTGGGTTCCCCTTTTGTGATCAACGTTGGTCGCTAATTTCAGTATTTCTTTGACCAAGCAAGTCTGACCAGTCCGGTCAATATTTTGACAAAATTAGCGACCAACCTTGGTCGCTAATGTATTTAGAATAATTATTTAACTATTTTCTCCA
Source organism: Nicotiana glauca (assembly GCA_026770625.1). Classification (NCBI taxonomy): domain Eukaryota; kingdom Viridiplantae; phylum Streptophyta; class Magnoliopsida; order Solanales; family Solanaceae; genus Nicotiana; species Nicotiana glauca. The sequence continues at coordinate 1,219 of MU676023.1, forward strand.
ATTTAGCGACCAACTTTGGTCGCTTTTCTTGAGAGACCAATTTTGGTCGCCAAATTTTGGTCGCTTTTTTCGGATTTCTAGTAGTGTTTGAACCCAGTAAATTAGACGTGATGTGGTAAAATTCTGAGACAACCCGACCCGTCATCTCATGAGTTACCACTCCGTTTTTCCAATTTTCTAATTTTTTATGCTTCATTATCAGTGTCTTGTGTGATCGAGTTGGCTTGGATTGATTTTGGAAGGAAATGAGACACTTAGCCTCTTAAATGAAGGCTTAGTTTGGAAAAGTCAACCGGATGTTGACCTATGTGTTAGAGGGATCGGATATGGATTTTGATAATTCGATTAGCTTCGGGGAATGATTTGTGACTTAGGAGTGTGATCGGAAGTGATTTTGGATGTCTGGTGTAGAATTATGCTTGAATTGGCGAAGTTAGTATTTTAGTGATTTCCGGTTGATAGGTGAGATTTTGATCTGAGAGTCAGAATCGAATTCCGAGAGCTGTTGTAGCTTCGTTATGTCATTTGGGAGGTGTGTGTAAAATTTTAGGTTATTTGAAGGTGTTTTGGTTGATTTTTTTATCGAATGCGTGTTTTGGAAGTTTTAAAAGAACTTAGGCTTGAATTCTATGTAATTTGATGGTTTTGGTGTTGTTTGAGGTGTTTTGATGATTGGAGCAAGTTTGAATGATGTATTAGGATGGGTTGGCACTTTTGGATGAGGTCCCGGGGGCCTCGGGGTGATTTCGGATGGCTATCGGGATGAATTTTGGACTTGTGTTATTTCAGGAATTTGCTGGTTCTGGTATTTTCGCATATGCGGAATTGGGACCACAAATGCGGTCTCGCAGGAGCGAGAAAGGGATCGCAGGTGCGAGTTTTCTTGGAAGGTTGGTTTTTCGCATATGCGGGCATGGAGCTGTTGCAAATGCGGCTTTGGCATCGCAGATGCAGATATTGAGCTATTGGGGATTTACGCAGAAGCGGATAGATGTCCGCTGAAGTGGTGTCTGCAGATGCGGACTTTGACCGCATAAGTGGTTCTGACATTAAGTGGACCTCCGCAGAAGCGGAAATCGCAGATGTTGTACATTTTGTTCCGCGAGCTAAACTATTTTTTCCACCATTGTTTAGCATCCTTGAGAGCTTTTTGGGCGATATTGAAGAGGGTTTCGACTGGGATTGATTGGAGGTGAGTTCTATGACCTAAAAACATGATTTAATTGTAGAATCAACCTAGAAATTCATGAAAATTTATCAAAAAAAGGGAAGAACTAGGGCTTGAGTTTTGGTATTTCAAATTGGATTTTAATAGGTCATTTGAGCTCGGATTTAGGAGTTCTTAGTATGTATGGACTCGTGGCGAGATAAGGAATCTGTTGATGGAAAATTTTCTGAAATTTGAGAAGTGGGCCTGGGGCTCGAGTTTTGCAAATTTCGAGATTTTTAATATTTTTCGGTTGTTTTCGATTGGGTATTGTTCCATTGGCATATTGTAATGTATTCGCTTTGATTTTGGATAGATTCGATGCGCATGGAGGACGATTTGAGGGGCAAAGGCGTCACGAGCTAGAGATTTCGCCGGTTCGAGGTGAGTAATGATTGTAAATGATATCCTGAGGGTTTGAAACCTCGGATTTGCACATCGTAGTGCTATATTGAGGTGACTTGCACGCCAGATAGCGAGCGTGGGGTAGAGCACCGTCAGGGATTGTGACTTGGTCCGTCTCGATTGATGAATTTACTGCGTATTTGACTAAAATTTACTTGTTATCATCATAATTTGGGTTTATTGACATATTTGGACTTCGTGGCAACTATTTGAACCCTTCGGGAATGGTTGTTGATATTTCCTCGCTGTTTTTATTTTATACTTAAACTCAGTCATGTATTTTCTACTATTTTCAAAACTCAGTCAAGTTTATATTGCTTTAACATTTGAAATGATATTTCCAATACTATTTTTGGGATGAGCATCATGTTTTACTGTTGCCCTAGTGGCTTATGTGATTTTGACTGAGTAAGGTCGAGGACCTGTATTGTGAGGATACTTTTGGATCGGGTTGCACGCCACAGCAGTGAGATACTGATTTGATATGAGGTCGAGGGCCTAAATTTGATGCCACGAGATGGCTTGCTATTGCGCTTGGGCCGTAAGGGGCTCCTCCCGGAGTCTGCACACCTCCAGTGAGCGTCGTCGACAATAAACGGATCGGGCTACACACCGCAACGATATGTGGATCGGGTTGCATGCCGCAGCGGTACCGGTATTGTTTGATGTGTTTGACTTATCTTATTTGTCTGCTATTATCTATTGTTTTGTGCTACTTCTTGCAATATTTACCTGATATTCTGGCATTCTCTGATAACTGAGTGTTGTGTCCGAGGGGCGGAATTCTGTGCTTATCGACACTATTTGTCTTTGCATTCATTTGCGTTACTGTTGAAGAAGTCATTTTCAAAAGAGGTTTTTAAAACTGAGCTAAGATATTTCTAAAGATTTCACAGCATCACTGCTTTTCTCAAGGGTTTTACACTACATCCATATAGCATGATGATATGACATACGTGATTTCTTATCGCTCAGTTGTTATTTACCTTTATTACTCATTGAGTTGGAGTACTCACTTCACTCCCTACACCCCGTATGCAGATGCAGGTATTTATTCACCCGGTAGCGGGTTTGGCTGATCGGAGTCAGAGATATAGGAGTTTAACGAGGTGACTGCCAGCGTTCACAGCATCGTTCTTCTCCCTTGTTCATTATTCTTGATTAGCGTACTTTTAGACCTTGTGATTGTACTTACATTCTAATCGATGTTCGTGACTTCACCGCGATTAGGGCTGTGTTGGGTTGTACTTCCGCTAATTAATATTATTAAGTCATATTTTAGCTATTTATTAATGTTTAAATTATTTTTGGAAAGACGAGTTGAGTTAGTTGGTTGGCCTCGTCTTCACGAGAGGTGCCATTGCGACCAATGCGGGATTTGGGTCGTGACAAATTCTGAATTTGAACCCATAAAGTTCAAATCTTGATCCGTCTTTAGTTCAAATGAAAATATCTTTATACTGGTAGATCTGCTCCTTGTTATATATAAGACTTTTTCTCCCAATTTATGTGATGGTGTTAGATTGGGTGTGAAGTTTAACAAAAAAGGAAAGACTTTTAAAATTTATACTCTAAAATAAACCATAAATATTTATATCGTACAGTTACCATCTCATTAAGAATAAAATGCAAAGTTTTAAATTAAAGTTAAATTACTTTTAAATATATAAAATAAAATAAAAAAACAGTCTGGTGCACTAAGTTTCCGCTATGCGCAGGTTCCGTCATTTAACTGTCCGGGCAGAAAGCAATCGTTTTAATGGCCTTACCTTGGAGTCGACCTTGCACGTAGAATAAGGAAAATGATAAGGTGAGACTTCAAGTTCAGTAACAGGACTAAGATGAGGGAATTTAGGCTTAAATAAAGCAGAGGCAATGGAGTTCTCAGTGGATTTAAGGAGATGAGTTATGTTGTGATAAGCAAATAACTGTAACATGAGTTTGTATATGTGTGGGACGCTGATTCAGTGGCTACTCGAATTCTGGAAAAAAGTTGTCGGACGAAGGAATGTCCATTATTAGGTGATATGAAATAGGAGTTGGAACTTGTGGAGCTGAAGCCATTGAATATGATAGTATATGATATTTTAAATTTAGGATGTCGGTCGTGGTGTACTTCAGGTTGTGATTGCCATCTTGGTTGTAATCTTTTTTTATAGATTGCAAATGCATGCATGCAATTACCAAAATGATGCAGCTTATCGTACTTTCCCAAATGGGTGATCATATCGAGTCCGGAACCCAATTGTTATTTTTTTGGACTCAAAGTACATTACTAAGTGTAAAAACAAAAAGTTATCTTTCTATATATAACGTCCAAATACAAGATGTTATACCTTAATGGTAACTTTTGCCGTTAAGGTATAGCGTTTTCATTTGCACGCTATATATACTGTCGATTTGACTGACAGCTATAGCGTTTTATTTTTTTTACGCTATATATATAGTGTATAAAAAATGCTATATGCGTGTCACGACCCGAAATTTCCACTCTCGGGAGTCGTGATGGCGCCTACTCATAGAAGCTAGGCAAGCCACACATTTAGAAATCTTTAAACACTTTTGTTTTAAATCATTTTTACCAATTAAATTAACAGCGAATAGACAATTAAATTATAGCGGAATACGAAATTTAGCGGAAGTCTTACGTATATGAACCAAAATATCCTGAACCAACACATGCCTCTAACCAGAACCTGGTGTCACAACATCCATGGACTAATAAGAGTGCTAAATATAACTGTTTGAAAGAAATATAACATTGTTTGTCTCGAATACATGAGATAATAGAATAAGATATAAGATAGAGGAGATGTCGGGTCTGCGGATGCCTGCAAGCTACCTCGGTGTCTCAGTGGACTGAAGGCTGGCTCCCGAGCTACTACTGCGCACCAAATGCTACTCCGGGATCTGCACACAGTATAGAGTGTAGTATAAGTACAACCGACCCCATGTGCTGGTAAGTGTCTGGCCTAACCCCTGCGAGGTAGTGACGAGGCTAGAACCAGACTCCAGATAAATCTATGCAGTTTTATAATATATGGGGGAAGAATAAACAAGTAATAAGCAGTTTAAAAGGGAGGGGGTACATGCTTTGGGGAACAATATCAACCTAACAGAAACCGATTAGATATATGAAAGAACAGTACAATATCTACAACAGTACAATAACACTACTGTTGCGGATCGCTATGTCGGGTCTGCGGACGCCTGCAAGCTACCTCGGTGTCTCAGTGGACTGAAGGCTGGCTCCCGAGCTACTACTGCGCACCAAATGCTACTCCGAGATCTGCACACAATGTAGAGTGTAGTATAAGCACAACCGACCCCATGTGCTGGTAAGTGTCTGGCCTAACGCCTGCGAGGTAGTGACGAGGCTAGAACCAGACTCCAGATAAATCTATGCAGTTTTATAATATATGGGGGAAGAATAAACAAGTAATAAGCAGTTTAAAAGGGAGGGGGTACATGCTTCGGGGAACAATATCAACCTAACAGAAACCAATTAGATATATGAAAGAACAGTACAATATCTACAACAGTACAATAACACTACTGTTGCGGATCGCAACCCGATCCCTATAACATTGTTGCAGCATGCAACCCGATCCATATATATATAGTTGTTGCGGCGTGCAACCCGATCCATATATATATAGTTGTTGCGGCGTATATAATATCTGTTGCGACATGCAATCCGATCCAATATAGTATATGTTGCGGCGTGCAACCCGATCCAATATAATAGTTGTTGGGGCGTGCAACCCGATCCATATATATATATAATAAAAGAATGTTGTGGTGCGCAACCCATTCCAATTATACAGCTTACAATGATTATAACAACCGTCCCGGCAAGGGATTTACCATAAATTATACTATCTCAGCAAGGGAACTCAATAGTATATATATATATATATATATATATATATATATATATATATATATACGTCCCGCCATGGGAGAATCAGCTATAACCAATCACAACTCAACTCCTAATTATCTCAATTATCTTCATTTCTAACTCATAAGTAACTTCCACGAAAACAAACTAAGTCTTTGCGCAATACAACAAATTTACTCACTATTGCAATCATAGTATCATTCAAGAATACAACAAGTATCAAATTAAGACCCACGGTCATGCTCGACACCGACGTATAGATACTCGTCACCATGCCTATACATCGTCCTCAACAAGAAACAAGTAGCAAATATGAATCAACTCATAATCGCTCAAGCTAAGGTTAGACCGAACACTTACCTCAAACTTCCACGGCCAATGCAATCCTCAATTACCGCCTTTCCTTTCGAGATCGGCTCCAAATCAATTGTATCTATACATAAATGACTTCATAACATCAATAAATGCTAAACAATTCGAATCTAATGCCTAATTGTAGCTTTCCAATCATTCTTCCCAAAAACCCAAAAATCGACCCCAAGCCTGCTTGGTTAAAACACAAGGCTCGGACCAAAATCAAATCCCCCATTCACTCATAAGTTGTCACGACCCAAAACTCTCTCCGAAGGAGTTGTGATGGCACTTAGTCTCCAAACTAGGTAAGCCTAACATTATCTTAAATAACATTAACATTTACTAATTTTAAAGTAAATAACTCTCAATAAATTACAATTCCCAAAACCGGTGATACAAGTCACAAGCCTTTCTAAGAGTAGTTATACAAAATAAATATTTCATTGTTTCGAAATAAAAGGAACAAATAGAAATAATTACAAATAAAGGTGACTTTGAGGCCTGCGAACGTTGTAGCAGGTTTACCTTGTGTCTCTACCGCAACGACCGGCACAACTACTACCAATCAATTACCTGGATCTATACACAAAAATGTACAAAACTATCGTATGAGCACGCCACGGCGGTGCCCAATAAGTATCAAGACTAATATCGGTGGGGTAGTGACGAGGAATAGTACAGACACCTACTGGTCAAATAAATTGAACATGATATGATAATAAACTATCAACCTAACGATGACAAAGTAATATCAACAGTAGGGAAAGAACAAACTACAATTAGTAGAAATAATAAAGGAAAACATGGATGGAAATAAAAGATAACCAAATAAATTAACACCAACATAGCTGGGATACAGACAAGTAAAAATATACTCAAACAAGGAAAGCGATGTCAGATCAATAAATCATATCATTTCTGGTGCACAATTCCAGCCATCTCAAACTCGATGTCTCATATCATACCTCAATTACCAAACAATAGCATACCCGCCACCTTGTGCCCACATATTTCTATCTCTCTTTTCACAACAACATTATTATATTACTCAGTATATAGGGTCCATAACCAATGCAATTAAGTTATTTACGGAGTCTTATTTACATAACATAAAGTACAGTACAGCTTCTAAACCAAATTAGTAACTCAACAAGAAAAGATGAAGTTATTTTTAGAAATCATTTGAATTAGGGAAATACCATTTTCAATTAAAATACCACATCGAATGAATTATTACCTTTAACAAGGTATTTAATAAATTATCTTAGTACGAATTTTTTTTAAATTAAAATACAACCTCAGACGGTTCAAGGGAATATAATTTAGTAACTAATTGAATTAAAAATAAAATAATTATTGAAATTTGAAGTATTGAAATATACATATAAATACGATGGAGTATTTAAAACACTATGAGGTTCCATCACAAAGGATTGCAGCAGTAAAGGAATCTAAATAGTTAAAACACTTGAATTGGTGACAACAAATAAGCATAGCAAACAGAAAGTGCACGGCATCACCCTTCGTGCTTTAACACTCTCTCACAAATATCGTGCACAGCATCACCCTTCGTGTTTTACAGTCTTCCTCACCCAATCAACAATCACAAGAAATTTGGGCAAGGGAATCAATAACATCACAATAGAATCAAGTAACAATAGAAAATTAGGAAATAAACGTAAAGAACACCATAACTCAATTATCAGCAAGAATCGGGAAAGTCAAAGACAAGTGCACGCCATCACCCTTCGTGCTTTTACTCTCGTTCTCACCATAATAATCAATATAGTTGGCACCGAATCACCCTTTGTGCTTTTACTCTCGTCCTCACATAATCATGGTACGGAATGATCCTTCGTGCATTCTCACTCATATAAAGGCACGGAATGGTACATCGTGCGGCACGACATCATCCTTCGTGCTTTAACACTCTTACTCACAATATGCATAAATAGAAATATGCACGGAATCACTCTTCCTGATTTAACAATATCATACATGTCATCACCCTTCGTGCTTTACACTCTTCCTCACCCAAATAATAGAAATAATAAAATCGCGGCAAGGAAGTCAAAAATTACGAACAATAGAATCAATAACATCCCGGCAAGGGAACCAACAATAGAAATAATAATATCCCCGCAAGGGAATTAACAGTAGAAACAATAACATCCCGGCAAGAGAATTAACAATAACCAATCTTGTTTCAACAGTTAGCTTCGCAATATAGATCTCAACTCGAGTTAATACTCAACAATGGACAATTTCCAAGAGAATGTCATAAGTATTATTCGACATGAATAATCGTCAATTTAAATAAGAGTAGTACATAATAAGGATCACAAAAAAAAAGAAGCACGATAACCTCAAAAAAATAACCAGACATAATAAGCACGTGATAACTACATCGGTAACCACAACAATTGGACATGTAGCAGGTTTACACGAAGTCATAAAGGAAACTCACATTCAAGAAATATCAAAACAATAAGAAAGGCAATCACTTCAATTAAGTCAATTAAGGGTCAAGTAACACGTACAAATTAGAGTAAATCTAATATCATATGGAGCATATAGAGGCAATTTAAGTAATTGGAAAACCCAACCATAGCGGGATACTTTCTACATAATAAACATAAGGACCTAAGAACCCTAAAGGCAAATTTCTTACAAATAAGCCCGAGCACGCACTCTTCACCTCGCATGCATGGACTACAATTAGCATAGAAGACTGAAATACTAAGGAGAAGTCCCCCAAGCAAGGTTAGGCAAGATACTTACCTCAATCTGGCCAATTCAATACTCAATTTAGCTTTTCCTTTTCCAAATCATTGGGTAAGTGTCTCTAATGAATTTCCAACTATATTTTGTGATTATATGTTAGATTTAGCATCAAATTCATAAGAATCTATAGGTATTCTTCGGAGCGGTTGGAGGAGATTTATATCCTAGAGATTGTCCGTCTGCATGGTATTCCAGTTTCTATTATTTTAGACAAAGGCATTTAGTTCACATCGTGGTTCTGGAGGGCCATGCAGTAGGAGTTAGGTACTCGGGTGGAGTTGATCACAGCATTTTACCCTCAGACGGACGGGCAGTTCGAGCGCGCTATTCAGATTCTTGAGGATATGCTCTGTGCGTGTGTGATTGAGTTTGGAGGGTCTTAGGATCAGTTCTTGCCATTGGCGGAGTTTTCTTACAACAACAGTTATCAGTCCAGTATTCAGATGGCACCGTATGAGGCATTGTATGGTAGGCAGTGTAGATCTCCGGTGGGTTGGTTCGAGCCGGGTGAGGCCAGGTTATTGGGCATGGATTTGGTTCAGGATGCTTTGGAGAAGGTTAAGGTAATTCAGGATATACTCCGCATAGCCTAGTCTAGACAGAAAAGCTACATGAACCGGAAGGTTTGGGATGTTTCCTATATGGTTAGAGAGCGGGTTCTGGTTCGGGTTTCGCCTATGAAGGGCATTATGAGATTTGGGAAGAAAGGCAAGTTGAGTCCGAGATTTATTGGCCCTTTAGAGATATTAAGGCGAGTTGGGGAGGTGCAGTCCTAATGGCTTAGTTGCATATGGGCGGATCTTGGAGATTTCTCGATGGTTTGACTACGGTTTGAGTTGGGTGTCTACTATAGGCATAAGGAATATGTGGTGCATTTTGGCTTTCTCCTGAATAGGCATAAAAAATTAATGGGGTGTTGATATTGTTCGCTATCATATGTGAAGAGTGTACATTTTGGAAAGGACCTTGAGGTTTGGTTTGCAGGTACATGGCTGGTAGGATGGTGATTACTAGGTTTTGAGGCTTTCGAGGTTCATGTTTTGTTACGCGGCCAGAAAATCTAAATGAGTGCTTCAACAGAATAATAGGGTGTAAGTGTTATATCAGCCATTTTATTTGCGTAGTGGAGTTTGAGTATGGAAGTTTTGGTATTCCTGAGGTTTTGAGCTAGATTCCCTCATATGTGGACCTTTTCCTACTGAAGGGTTGTGAAGAAACATTGAAGGATGATGTAATTAATAGCATGCATGATTGATAGGTCACTGTGGATTTTTGGAAAGGATATTTACCTGTTTGGAAATAATCAGGATTTGGGTTGGGGCTATTTGAAATCTCAATGAGAATATATATCTTATATCAGATCAAGTTTGTGTGCTACTGTGAGATTGTCATTATGGTTATGTTAGAATGGATATTATTTGTGCCCCTAGCCTATGTTATGTGCTACTCTTTTATGTTGTGTAGGGGGTGAGGTTTTATTATTATTCCCCACGCATGTTGTAATTATGTTCATGCCTTATGGCAATGCGGGCAATATAGCCCTCGTGATGTTGGTTTGTTCATTGCACCTTAGTTGTGCTTGTTTTTTTCATGTTCAAGCACTTTCATTTACTTTCCCACAGTTTTATTTGTGCACTCTGTTGTACTTGATATCAGTATTCCTATGTTCAGTGAGCCCGAGCATTTTTGCTTGATGAGTATTTGGGAGCGGGCTGCACACCGCAACGGATGTCATGTGGAATACCCTTTCCTTGTGTTTATTTGGTGTTGTGTCTTCCCTATGTGGGTCGATTTGATGAAAAACCTATATTTTTGTTGTCACGCATGTTGTACTTGTTACATAATTCTTCTACTCTGTTTTCCTTTATTTGTGTTGCATAATTGAGTTATTGTTAATTTGGTGTACGAATTGTGTAGTGTAAGAATCTGTGTGGTTCCGTGATGAGTTGTTAGTTGGATTGCTTGTATTGTCTTAGATGAGGTTCTTAGACCTGAGTTTAGTGTTATGGTATTGAGGGTGGGGAGTGTTTGGAAGTGAGAGGGTATTTATGCTAAGATTTTTGTAATGACCCTAGGCGGGCGGGAGAGCTTCGTGACTTGATGACTTCATGGGCGGCTATGAGTTTCTGCATGTCTCTTTATCACGTGTAGTGTTGTGGAAGTCCGAAACAAGGTTTTATTCAATGTGAAGTATATTACCGGATGTTATTTGAGTAGCTATGGTGGTCAAAGGTTATTGCTTCGAGTATGTGAGTTGAGTGGAACAACATGTGATTGTATTCTGGATTGGAATTTTTGGCTCGATTCAGCTTGTTCGGGTGTATATATGAGGAGCTCATACAGTGGTTCGATGGCCTTAGAACGACTCTGGGCACGTTCAAGGACGAACATATGTTTAAGTGGAGAAGGATGTAACGACCCAACTGGTCATTTTGCGCAATTGCGTCCAGTTCGACAGTTTGAGGTCACGAGTAGCTTCATATTATGTGTATCGACTTGCGTGCGTAGTCCAGACGTGAAACCGAAAAGCTTTTATGTGAAAATATGAAAAATATAGTAATTTTTAAAGTTAAAATTTGATTTTTAGTTGACTTTAGTTAATATTTTTTATAAATGGACCCAGATCTGTGTTCTGACAATCCTGGGAGGTCCGTGGTAAAATATGGGACTTAGGCGTATGCCCGAAATTGAATTTTGAGGTCCCTAGCCTTAGAAAATAATTTTTGAAGAAAATTGTTGTGCTGGTTTTTAAAGGAAATAAAGAAATAAATTAATGTTTGAACTCGTTGGTATCGGGCCTGTATTTTATTTCTGGAGCCTTGTATAAGTTTGAATGATGTTAGGGGATATGTCCGTAGGTTTGGTTGAGGTCCGGGAGGCCTGGGGTGTGTTTCGGATGCTCAACGGGGCATTTCGGAGTTGTCAGAATTTTCTTCAGCTGTTGCAGCCCATTTTCTTCTTCGCGATCGCGTCCCAGCTCATGCGTTCGCATAGAGTAATCTCGGAGGGGGCCCAATTCCTTAATCGCGATCGCATGGATTGGTTCGCGATCGCGTAGATCTGCCCCTTCCTCCTTGGCCCATTCCTTCTTCACGTTCGCGTGCCTTAAGACGCGATCGCGTAAGGCCATCTCCTCCTCTTCCGCGATCGCATGTTTCTTCTTGCGTTCGCATAGGCTATTTCTGGAGCCTTAAGATTTTACCCTTCGCGATCGCATACGCCTTCCCGCGATCGCATTGAACAAAATATATGGGCAGTTATAAGCTTTCAAAAACCCAAGGGTTAGCCATTTATATCAAAACACAAGCTTGGGAGCTCGAATTTGAGGGAGATTTCGTGGGTTTTTTAGGGACAACGATTGGGTAACGATTCTAAACTCCTTTTTGCTTGCAACCCGCTAATGTTGTCATGAATTCCTCCTTTAATTTCGGATTTTTAATGAAAATGGGTGAAACTTCATAGACCAAATTATTGGGTTTTGAGTGGGTGTTTGACCTCCGATTTGGAAGATTTTTATATGGTTAGACTCGTGAGAGTACGAGTGTTCTGAAAATGTTAATTTCATCTGATTCCGAGACGTTGGTCTGAGGGCAATTTTGGTCATTTTACCTAATTTTGCGTCTTAGTAATTAAATAGTAGAATCAGTTGCTTGAGATATTATTTACGATATGTAATTGAATTGAATAGATTTGGGCCATTTGGAGTCCGATATTTGTGGCAAACGTGTGGTTTCGAATTGATTTTGGAGCCGGTTCGAGGTAAGTGGCTTGTCTAACCTTGTGTGGGGGACCTTTCTCCCTAGGATATGATATTTGGTAAGTGAAATCCTCGTACGTAAGGTGACGAGCGCGTACTTGAGCTAATTGTTGAAAATCCGGTTTTACTTGAAGTGTTTAGATTGAGTTTCTTTTCTTACATGTTTTTACTCTAAGTGCAAACTTAGCATGTGTTAGTTTAGCGAAGCATGTTTAGTTGACTTACTTGCATATTTCCTTAAACTAAGAGTGTACTGTAGGCCGGGCTGGGACCGTGACCGGACCGGGCCCGCTAGCTAAACGGTCCTGGTGGGCCGGTCCCTGATGGTGCAAGAAGCCCGTGACGGGCCGGTTAAAAGTGACAAGCCCACGAGCCCGGAACCGCTAAGCCTGGGACCGGCAGGCGGGCCTAACAGTCCTAACGGGCTCCAACGACCATTTTTTTTAAAAAAAAAAAATTTAAAATACCAACGGTTAGATTTTTAAAATCTAGCCGTTGGGCTTCAATTTTAGCTGTTGGCCACTTTAAAAAATAGCCATTTGGCCCCCAAACTTTATTTTAACTCCAAACTTTATATAATTACACTTTTTCCATTTCTCAACTATAAATACCCCCTCATTTTTTCATTTTTACTCACCAATTCATCATTCTCTCTCAATCTATCTCAATATGTATCTAGTTTCTCTTCTATAATTGCTTATTTTATTATTGTAATTTCGTAAAAAATTGTGAAGTTGGTGAATTGAAGTCTTCAAGTCTTCAACGATTTTCAATTTTCAAGAAATTATTCGACAATTCGGTAAACTCGTTCCAACTCTTAATTTTTAAGAATATATTTTTGTGTGTTTTAGACTATGGCATTTTCTTTGAAAAAAATATTTGGTGGTAAGGGAAAAGCTAAAATTGGTGAAAGTAGTCGCCAACCTACTAGCCTTTCCCCGGCTCCCCAACCCAGACCTGTTACCCGTCCT
>MU676023.1:24893-72102 GCA_026770625.1 Nicotiana glauca
CTCTCTCTCTCTCTCTCTCTCAGTAGGGAGTATAATAAGAACATGGCGAGCTAAGTCAATGAACCTGGTCTCATACTAGGTGACCGTTATTGAACCTTGCTGAAGACGCTCAAACTGCCTCTGATAGGCCTCTCTCTGAGTAATGGGGAGAAACTTCTCCATAAATAGTTGTGTGAATTGCTCCCAGGTCAAGGCTAGTGAACTTGCTAGTCTAGCTAAGCAATAATCCCTCCACCAAGTCATGGTGGATCCAGATAAGCGAAATGTAGCAAAATCGACTCCATTGGTCTCAACAATCCCCATGTTCCAAATAACCTCGTGAAAACTATCAAGGTAGTCCTGGGGATTCTCAGTAGATACACCGCTGAACGAAGAAGTGAAGAGCTTGGTGAACCTATCAAGCCTCCACAAAGCATCGGCAGACATGGCTGCACCATCGCTAGTATGAGCTATTGCGCCCGGCTGAACTGCTCCAACTGGCTGAACCGTTGGAGTATGAACCTGGGGATCTACCTGCTTCGGAGTACGACTAGCAGGAGTTTGGGCTCCTCCTTCAGCCTGGGAAGTGGCTGGAGCTACAGGAAGCAAGCCTGCCCGGGTGACACTCTCCATGAGGCCCACTAATCGGACCAGAGCATCCTGAAGAACTAGGGTAGCAATAAACCCCTCTAGGACCTGAGCTGGGCCCACCGGAATTGCTGGGGTCAGAACCTCCTCGTCAAAATCAACCTGAGGCTCCGCCACTAGTGCTACTACTCGGGGCTAAGCTCTGTCCCTACCTTGGCCTCTAGCACGGCCTCGGCCTCGCCCTCGGCCCCTCGTGGGAGCTGCTACTGGGGGCTCGGGCTGCTGAGCGGTAGATGAGGAAGCGTGTGTTCTCGCCATCTGCGAAAGAACAGAGTAGAAATTCAATTAGAATTTGAGAAACAAAATTGCACGACAAGAAAGAACAAATGCAAAGTTTTCCTAACTCCATAGCCTCTAGGGATAAATACAGACGTCTCTGTACCGATTCCTCAGACACTACTGAACTTGTCCATAAATTGTGAGACCTATGTAACCTAGAGCTCTGATACCAACTTGTCACGACCCGGAATTCCCACCATCGGTAGTCGTGATGGCGCCTAATCGTAAAAGCTAGGCAAGCTACACATTTAGAAATCTTTAAACACTTTTGTTTTAAATCCTTTTTACCAATTAAATTAACAGGGAATAGACAATTAAATAACACCGGAATACAAAATTTAACGGAAGTCTTAAGTAAATATAAAGCAAAATATCCTGAACCAACACATGCCTCTAACCAGAACCTGGTGTCACAACATCCACAGACTACTAAGAGTTCTAAATACAACCGTTTGAAAGAAATATAATATTGTTTGTCTCGAATACATGAGATAACAAAATAAAATATAAGATAGAGGAGACGTCGGGCCTGCGGACGCCTGCAAGCTACCTCGGTGTCTCAATGGACTGAAAGCTGGCTCCCGAGCTACTGCTACGCACCAAATGCTACTCCTGGATTTGCACACAGTGCAGAGTGTTGTATCAGCACAACCGACCCCATATGCCGGTAAGTGTCTGTCCTAACCCCGGCGAGGTAGTAAGGAGGCTAGAACCAGACTCCAAATAAACCTGTGTAGTTCTATAATATATGGCGGAAGAATAAACAAATAATAAGCAGTTTAAAAGGGGAACAATATCAACCTAACATAAACCAATTAGGTATATGAAAGAACAGTACAATATCTACAACAACATAATAATACTACTGTTGCGATGCGCAACCCGATTCTTTATCAGTTAACACTGTTGCGGCGTGCAACCCGATCCATATATATATAGTTGTTGCGGCGTGCAACCCGATCCAATATATCTGTTGTGGCGTGCAATCCGATCTAATATAGTATATGTCATGGCGTTCAACCCGATCCAATATAATTGTTGTTGCGACGTGCAACCCGATCCATATATATATATATAAAAGAATATTGTGGCGCGCAACCCGTTCCAATTATACATCTTACAGTGATTATAACAAACGTCCCGGCAAGGGATTTACCATAAATTATACTATCCTGGCAAGGGAACTCAATAGTATATATATATACACATGTCGCGACAACGGAGAATCAGCTATAACCAATCTCAACTCAACTCCTAATTATCTCAATTATCTCCATTTCTAACTCATAAGTAACTTCCACGAAAACAAACTAAGTCTTTGTACAATACCACAGATTTACTCACTATTTCAACCATAGTATCATTCAAGAACACAACAAGTATCAAATTAAGACTCAAGGTCATGCTCGACACCAACGTATAGATACTCGTCACCATGCCTATACGTCGTACTCAAAAAGAAACAAGTAGCAAATATGACTCAACTGCTAATCCCTCAAGCTAAGGTTAGACCGAACACTTACCTCAAACTTCCACGGCCAACTCAATCCTCAATTACCGCTTTTACTTTCGAATTCGGCTCCAAATCAATTATATCTATACATAAATGACTTCATAACATAAATAAATGCTAAACATTTCGAATCCAATGCCTAATTATATCTTTCCAATCATTCTTCCCAAAAACTCAAAAATTGACCCAGGCCCGCTTGGTCAAAACGCGAGGTTACCACCAAAATCAAATTTTCCATTCACCCACGAGCCCAAATATATAATTATTTTCATAATTCGATCCCAAAATGAGGTCTACATTACCATTAATCAAAAAGCCCTAGTTCTACCCAAATCCCTAATTTCCTACCCTTAATTACATGTTTTAGGCTTAGAATTCTAGTGGGTGTTAATGGAAAATGAAGGAAACAAGTTAAATAATACTTACCCAAGAAGCTTTGGTGAAAAAGTGCTTGAAAAATCGCCTTGGAGCTTTGGAGAAGAAAGAGTTTATAAAATTTTTGTGAAATCCCGTAAGTATTCTGTTTTGGGTCTTTTAAAATAACTGGGCAAAAACCTTCTTCGCGTTCGCGATGAGTCAGGCCCACAGACCATCGCGTTTACGTACAGGGGCTCGCGTTCACGGAGAATAATCTCCTCAAGCCAACGCGTTCGCGATGGATAAACTAGTGACCCCTCCCCTCAACCTTACGCGTTCGCGAGAGGAGGGACGCATTCGCGAAGGGTCTCCCCCCACAGCTTTGCGTTCGCGTCTCAACCTTCACATTCGCTAAGAAAAAATATGGGCACCTGGGATTTTTGCCTTACGCGTTCGCGAGTGGGTCCACGTGAACGCGAAGGGTAAAATCCCTGGGCACTAACAGCAGAAATCTGCAACTTTTTCTTAAGTTCAACACTTCCCGAAGCACATTTGAAACACTCCCTAGCCCTCGGGGCTCCTAACCAAACACATATACTAACTCGAAAACATCATACGAACTTATCCGTGCGATCAAATCGCCAAAATAACATCATTATCAACTAATTAAACCTCAAAATCAAAGCATTTTTCTCAAACTTCTTAAAACATCAACTTTAGCAAATCAAGTCCGAATCACGTCAAACGACGTCCCTTTTTACCAAATTTTTACACAAACAACTTAAATCATATATAAGACCTGTACCGGGCGCCGGAACCAAAATACGGGCCCGATACCAACACGTTCTAATCAAATTTCATTTCAATTTTCCTTAACAATTTAAGAAAAATAATTTCATTTAAAAATTCATTTCTCAGACTCGGGACTTCGGAATTTGATTCTGGGCATACGCTCGAGTCCCATATTTTTTCCTACGAACCCCCCGGGACCGTCAAATTACAGGTTCGGGTTCGTTTACCCAAAACATTGACCGAAGTCAAATTAACTCATTTTATAACCAAATTTTAACATTTTTCATAGATTTTCATATTTAAGTTTTCCGGCTACGCGTCCGGACTGTGCACGCAAATCGAGATAATTCTAAATGTTATTTAAAGGCCTCAGAGTCATAAAATTTAATTTAAAATAAGTAATGGCCGTTTGAGTCATCACAATGCGCAACATCACATCGCTCTGTATTAACACATCCTTCCACAAACCTTTTGGTCTTTGGAATTGAACATCAGACGACATATACTTACATTACTTAGAATTTAAGTTTATGGGCACCATCATGTTAAGTTACATGCAGTAATAATTAGTAGTAACTTATTATATCAATATGATCTTATAACATGAAAATAAAAAATAACATTATATATATATATATATATATATATATATATATATATATATTTATATATATATATATATAGTCAAAAAACAATAGGGAATCAACTTTAATAGTTCAATTGAAATAATTTGAAATATGAAATCTATCTACATTTTAGGTCTGTTTTCATTTAACTGTAATGGAAATTTCAACTGTTGTTTCAATAACCATGTCACACCAGAATGGGACACCTTAATTCACGAACATGATCCATATATATATATATATATATATATAGCACCGTAACCCCGTGATAAGACAGAGCACTATACTTTTCTCTGTTTTCTTCTGTTAATTTAATGTAAAAATTAGGGACATAATCAATGTCACACTTTGACGCTGGCAGTCCTTAAAACCCTACTACAAAGAGAAGTAAATGAAAGAATATAAACGACAAAAAGTCAGCTTAAAAGAAGAGATTAAGTCCTACAAAAATAATATTTACATAATTAGTCACAGATGATAATTCTTTGGACTGCTAACCTACATGCATGTCCATCATATAACTCCATATTGACAGCTATTTGTTAGAACAAATATAGTAATCCACCTTTAGAGTTTTCGAAATGACCTAATTTCAAGAACTTATTTGCATGATATCAAGAATATTCAAAAAATTTACCTTGCACCGACTTTTTGGCGAACAAGATACTGTTCATCAAAGATATATATATATATATATATATATGTGTGTGTGGATCATGTTCCTGAATTAAGGTGTCCCTTTTTGTTGTGACATAGTTATTGAAACAACACTTGAAATTTTCATTATAGTTAAATGAAAACAGACCTAAAATGTAGATAGGTTTCATATTTCAAATTATTTGAATTGAACTATTAAAGTTGATTTCGTATTGTTTTTTTATATATATATATATATATATATATATATATATATATATATATATGTATATTATTTTATTTTTTATTTTCATGTTATTAGATCATATTTTTAATTATCTAAACTTAAATTCTAAGTAATGTAAGTTTATGTTCGTCTGATGTTCAATTACAAAACCAAAAGGTTTATGGAAGGATCTGTTAATATAGAGCGATGTGATGTTGCGCATAGAGTATTTTTTTATACGCTATATATATAGCGTAAAAAAATAAAATGTTATAGATGTCAGTCAAATTGATAATATATATAGTGCATAAATATAAAATGTTATACCTTAAAGACAGAAGTTACTATTAAGGTATAGCATTTGTATTTGAATGTTATATAAAAAGATAAATTTTTTTTATATTTATTAATATACTGTTGAGTCCAGAAAAATAACAATTGGATTCCGGCCTCCGATCATATCCATTTCTGAAGTTTCTATTCACCTACATCTCGGATTGACACGTCATGTAGTCATAGCAGTCAGATTTTGACGAAAAGTAGCTCACCTTTGGTTTTAGCGATACTGGATTAATTTGTTTCTATGCGAAAACGAAAATTACTTTGCTTGCCTTTCGAGGATTTGATTGAAATTTGAAAAAAAAAAAATGTTGAAAATTAATTTTTAAAAGTTAAAGTTGTATTTTAATATACATAATAAATTTTATCCAAAAATTATCCTAAAATAGTTTTTGGGAACATTAAAAAAATTTCTTTCCAAAACATGATCATATTTATTTTATAAACAAATAATATTTTAAATATATTTTTTGAAAAAAGTGCATTGTAGTTATGCCGCACTATTAAATGGTCAATTGAGAAGAAATAAAATCTCAAATTAGTGCCTACATAAACCCGATAAATGAAAAAAGACAAGATTAGAAAGAAGAAGAAAAAACAAGAAAAGAGAACCTTAAGCAATTATTCCTGCTTAGAGTCCGTTTGGATTGGCTTTAAAAAAAGTGATTTTTAAGCATAAGTGCTTAAAAATATTTTTTAAGTGTTGGAGCCAGGGGCGGAGGCATACTTGGGCAAGAGTGGTCAACTGATCACCCTTTGTCGGAAAATTACACTGTTTATATAGGTAAAATATTAGATTTTAGATGTTCATAACATGTATTGAACACCCTTTGTCGGATTAATTTTTAATTATTTCAAGTTTGAACACCCTTGAGAAAATTTCTGACTTCGCCACTGGCTGGAGCTTGTCTTTTAAATAAGCAGTTACGTGTTTTGATAAAAAAACTGAAGCTGAAAAAAAGTTGTTGAAGTGTTTGGTAACCAAATGCTGACAAGCACTTTTTTCTGTTAAAATGACTGAAATATCCTTAAAGTTATTAACATTATCATAAGAGTTAATACCCTTAAACCCGCCTAAACTATACCATTTTTGTCAGTTTACTACCTAAATTATTGAGTGTCCCCAGAAACCCCCTGAATTATATCACCCTTCGTATAAAAACCCCCCATCGCATTAGCTGTAGTGCGTATGATACACGCCCTAATTAAATTATAAAATATGTCATGTGGCATGCCACGTTGGTAATTAATACTAAAATCCACATAAGCGGCAGGGTGGTTTTTATATGAAGGGGGATATAGTTCAGGGGTTTTTGGGGACACTCGATAGTTTAGGTAGGAAACTGACTAAACTGGTATAGTTTAGGTGAGTTTGAGGGTATTAAATCTAAAAAAAATAGAACGGATGTACTTTTTATATCCTAAACTCAGTAAAAGTCATTTACCCTAACATTTGAACAAACAAAAAATACACATTGAAGAATATACTAATAATAAGTAGCATCTTCAACATTTTCTTCTTCTTCAATTCGGCCTTGAGTTCCATTTTATCCTTCTGTAACCCAAGAATTATCACCTTACATTGGCTAGGAAATTTCGGATCATACCACTAGAAAAATTCACAACCCACACTATCCTTAGCTTGAAAAGTTTAACCAAACCATTATAAATAAAATCAAAATTTAGTCATATTAAATCACATAAAATATGATGATTTGCAAGATGATTACCCCATAGTACTTGCATCCAAAAAACGTCTTACCGGATTAGCATTTGTCGTTGATGTTCGCAAAGAAGTAGGGTGCCCACAACCACAAAACATTAAACCTCATGATTCTTCTACAATTGGTATTCTTCTTTCAAATTAATTTGGGTAACAATGAAGGATGGATAAAATGAGAAAGATAAAAAATAAATTCGATAAACAGAGAGAGGATTTCAAATGGATTACGATGAAGAAAGAGATAAAAAGGGTGAAGAAATGATGAAGAAAGATGAAAAAATGGTAAAGAAAAGTGAAGAAATGGAGGAGATGGTGTAATATAAAGGAAAAAGAAATAAAATATAAGTTTTTTTAAAAAATGGGCTAATTAGCCGTTATTGAAGCTGCCAGATGGGCCCCGTTTCATGCTAATTTTCAATATTCACGCGCTCTTGCGCAATTGATTTCACACAGTACACCACATAAGCGACGGGGGTGTTTAATTACAAAAGGGGGATATAGTTCAGGGGGTTTCCAGGGACACCCAATAGTTTAGGTATGAAACAGACAAAAATCGTATAGTTTAGGCGGGTTTGAGGGTATTAACTCTTATAATAAAGATGATTACTACTCCTATAATATTTTATTCTAAGTTGACTCATATACAAATTATTTATAATTTAATTCACTTTCAATATAAATTGATTGCCTAAATATAAATTATTCATTTAAATAACATATAATAATTAATTATTTGTCAAAAAGTGGGTTTTCCGTTCATAGCTTCAAATTATGTTACATATAAACTCATCGAATGATTTGATTTAGAATATAGTTACACCAATTAAAAAATGAAGGATTCAACGACCAAAAAGTTAAATGTAACGGAACCAAAAAAGAAGCTAGAAGAATAATATTTACAAATATTGGAATGTATCAAACATTGATTTAGAAAACTATTGTTTGCTCACCTTAAAAACTTCACGAAATTGACAAAATTTTGAGGATGATAGCAGCAACGGCAAGAATGGGGATTTAATTTGTAAGGGAAGGGTAGTTTTGGGTTTTAGAAAAAGTGAAAGGAATAATAGGGTAAATTACTTAGTCAAACATAAGAACCTTTTAAGCAAAAAAGTAAAAAGTTGGGCAATCCCAACTTATTGTTTTTAGCTTGTTTTGAGTATTTCAGCTTAAAAGCATTTGGCTTAAAAGCAATTTTATGGTCTATCCAAACACTCAAATAAGCTCAAAAGTGCCTTTAAGCTGGTTTGACCAGCTTTTAAGCCAATCCAAATACCCTATTATTTAAATCATTTTGGCCCCCCTTTCTTTCTTTCCTTATACAAGACGTAAGGACGCAAGCACTAGAAAAATTGTATAAAGTCATACATCTCTATAACATCTTCATATAATAATTATTTACTATAAAATTTAAATTTTTCTTAGAACTGATTTTTTACGTTATATTTACTTCTCTATAACAACTTTTTACTTATAATAGCAATACTCATATTTATAGCAGAACGCTCTTTGTAAAATTATTCCTCTATAACAACCATATAGAATCATTAAGATTAACAAAGTTTCTATCTTGCATAAGATATAAGATTTGAAGATTTGCACATGATCATATCTTTTCCGTACAAATTTCAAAATATTTATAGATAGAAAATTTAACCGTTAAGCTCTTAGATTGTCTTCAAGGAAAGCTATTGGATACTTTTTTGCTAAAAACATGGACATGAATCTTCGCGAATTCAAGCGTTATGTCACTAGTAAGAGAATAAAATCTACGAAAAATTACAATTACAAAGGTCTTCTATCAATCTTGAAAGAATTTATTTTTCTAGTTAGCTTTAAAAAGTCTGCCTTAGAGTATCTTTATACGTTTAATTATGAATTTATTACTAATATATTAGCTTTCTTTAATATTTAACTAGTGAAAATATCCATACTTTTTTAGATTTTAAATTTGAATAATTTTCTTATCTTTTATATGTAACATTAAAAAAATTGAATTTTGACTTTTTTTTATTTATAACAGCCAAAAAAATATTTAAATGTCAAATGTTGTTATAGGTGTATAACAGTCATTTACTATAAAAGGTAAAATAATATCAGAACAAATAAGGTTGTTATTGTCACGATCCAATTTCATAACCGGTCATGATGGCGCCAAACGATATCGTTGGGCAAGCCAATGCAGAAAATACTAATTAAACTTTCGATCAATTTAACCCCAAAAATAATTGAAACAATTCTTTAAGTTGGAAATAGAGTCGAAATGATGATAAAAATCATAATAATCATACAACTCAAAAAATAATAACATCTATTAATGTGTGTGCCAAGACCTGATGTCATAAACTATGAGCAACTAGTAGAATATACAAAAGAACCACACTATCCTACTGTACGAATCAGGATAGACAGCAAAAGTAAATACATGAGAAAGACTTCTTCGGGCTACTAAACGGCGTGGAAGGGGAGCAGCTCACCGTAGAAGTCTCGGGTCTGCTCAAGAATGCGCACCAGACTGATAACCATATCCACCTGCCTCAGATCCTGTATAATTAAGTACAAAAGTGTAGTATGAGTACATAAACAATATGTACCCAGTAAGAATCCCGTCTAATCTCGAAGAAGTAGAGACGAGAGGTCGATTTGATACTTACTAGGGTCAAATAAGATAATAAAATGCTATACTAAGCATGTGGGCCATCATTTAATCAACAGTTTATAGCAAGCGGTAAAAATCATGTTCTTAACAATATTCCAGATAACTATCTACATTTCGAAGTATTTGCATAACAATTGTTTAAAAGCTTCCACATAGAGTTCACGCGCACATTATGCCGAGGTCGACGGTCCGCTCCAACAGAAAATAAATTGTGCACTGCCGAGGGTCGAACGACACAAACCATAGATACATATATTTTTTACCGAGGCAATCTGCCCGATCCATAAATATCAAGAAACATCAAGAATACACACGAAGGCGCATTTATATACAAATAAATTCTTACAAAGGTTTAACAAGTTCACATGTTCACCTTTATTTCTTTCCAAGTCTCTAACATATCATAAATGATCACACTAGCGAGTTAATATGGAGATATTCATAATTCAGGCATTGTGTGGGTCCTAGACTACCCAAGCAATTAACATTATAGTAGTTACGCATGGACTCTCGTCACCTAGTGCATATGTAGCCCCCGCATTTAGTAGAAATTTCTCAATTATTATACCTATGGGGACAATTCCCTCTTACAAGGTTAGAAAGGAGACTCACCTCGCTCCAAAACGCACTTCCAAATATCAAGAACAAGCCCAAGCCCTCAATTCGAAGGCGAACAATCCCAATTAAATGAAGTAAGATCTAGTCAATATAGACTTATAAAATCGAATTCTAGCTATTTAAGCAATTTCCAACCTTTTACACAAGTTTCCTAAATTCCGACCTCGGGCCCACGTGCCCCGATTTCGAGATTTTTCGAAGCAAGTTGTTCTATACAACCTAAGGATATATAATATATAATTTTTAATACATTTCATAACAAATCTCGTGGTTAAATCTAAGTTTTATTAAACCCCTAGGTCTTGCTCTAACCCCTTAATTTTATCTAATTTCTAGTATTTAATCTACCTAATAGACAATTATTAAACTAAGAATGGGTGAATTAAACTTACCTCACAATGCTAAGCGGAAGTCTTCTATCCAAAGCTCCCAAAATCACCAATGGAAAAGTGTATGTGATAAAAGTGGTCTTGAACTCGTATTAAATGAACCTCACTGCCCAGCGATTTCCGCATCTTCGGTCAGGGGACCGCATATGCAGTCTCACATCTGCGAGGACATAACCGCATCTGCAAAAAATGGGAGAGAAGGCTGGGACCGCTTCTGCGGTCTCCGGGCCGCATCTGTGGTCTGGGAGCCACATCTGTAGAGCCGTATCTGCGGTTCCTGGCTTGGCCTCCTTGGCCGCTTCTGCGATCAAAAGGCCGCATCTGCGGTCCAAGAACCGCAGATGCAGTTATGACAGAAGCAACAGCTCTTAAGGCCTTTGCAAAAATTCCTACTTCACTCGAGCCTCGTCCGATTGATGCTCGGGGCTCCCGGGCCCCGTCCGAACATACTGACAAGTTGGGAATCACGAGACGGACCTACTTGAAACTTCGGAACACCCGAAATAACACTAAATCTAAAAAGCATCCCCTAAAACCAATTGATTCAAACTTATGAACTTCAAGTTCTTAATTCTCCTCCAACGGGCCAAAACACCCTAAAATTACTCAGATTGACACCAAATTTTACAAACGAGTCTTAAATGTTATTTTGGACCTCTATCAGGCTTCGGAACCAAATTACGAGCTCGATACCTAGGAAATCAATGATTATTTCGTTTCTTTAAATCCTTAAAACTTCAAATTAATAATTTTTAATAAAAATTCATTACTCGGGCTAGGGACCTAGATTTTGATTCCGAATATACGCCCAGGTCACATATTTTCCTACGGATCCTCAGGGACCGTCAAATCCCGAATCCGGGTCCGTTTTCTAAAAATGTTGATCAAAGTCAAACTTAGTCTTTTAAGAAAATTCTAAGAACTCAAAGGGGGCATATTTCACTCAAAACTCCTCCAAAACCCGGACTAACCATCCCTGAAAGTTATAAATTAGCTGAAGTATGTGAGGAAATTTCTATTTAGGGAAATGGGGTCCGGAAAGGAAAAATGACCAGTTGGGTCGTTACATTCTCCACCTTTTAAACAAACATTCGTCCTCAAACGGACATAGAAAATTACGTGAGCTGCTGAATAAATGGGGATATTTGCTCCGCATGTCCTCCTCGGACTCCCAGGTTGCCTCCTCGACTGGTTGGCCCCTCCACTAGACTGTTATCGTCGAAATCCTCTTGGATCTCAACTGCCAATTATGTCTATCAATAATAGAAACTGGCTCTTCCACATAACCCAATCTCTCATCCAGCTGAATAGTACTGAAGTCTAACACATGAGAAAAGTCGGCATAAAACTTCAGGAGCATCGACAGATTAAAAACCGGATGAACTCCCGATAAGCTGGGGGGTAATGCAAGCTCATAGGCAACCTCCCCAACTCTCCTCAACACCTCAAATGGGACAATAAACCTTGGGCTCAACTTGCCCTTCTTCCCGAACCTCGTAATACCCTTCACGGGAGAGACTTTCAAGAGAACCTTCTCGCCAACCATAAATGATACATCACGCGCCTTGTGATCCGCGTAACTATTCTGTTTGGACTGAGCTTTGCGAAGCCTCTCATGAATCAACTTTACCTTATTCAAGGCATCCGTACCAAGTCTGTACCATACAACTTAGCTTAACCGGGCTCGAACTATCCGATAGGAGAACGACAACGGCGACCATACAGAGCCTCGTATGGAGCCATCTCAATGCTGGATTGATAGGTGTTGTAATATGAAAACTCCGCCAAGGGCAAGAACTGATCCCACTGCCCTCCAAAGTCAACCACACATGCTCTAAGCATATCCTCTAAAATCTAAACTGTTCACTCCGACTTACCGTCGGTATGAGGATGGAATGTTGTGCTAAGCTCTACACGGGTCCCCGACTCACTCTGAAAGGCTCTCCAAAAATGGAAAGTGAACTGAGGGGCCCTGTCTAATATAATGGAAATAGGTACATCGTGCAACCGGACCATCTCTTGAATGTAAATCTGAGCATACCTCTCCGCTGTATAAGTAGTCGCCACTGGAATGAAGTGAGTCGACTTTCTCAACCTATCAACAATGACCCACACTGGATCGAACTTCTACAAAGTCTGCGACAACCCCACTACGAAATCTATGGTGATACACTCCTATTTCCACTGCGGGATAAGCATCTGCTGAAGTAGGCCACCCGGCCTCTGGTGCTCATACTTGACCTGCTGGAAATTAAAACATTTAGCCACATAATCCACTATTTCTTTCTTCATCCTTCTCCACCAATAATGTTGCCTCAAATCGCGATACATCTGCGCAGCTCCCGGGTGAATAGAATACCGCGAACTGTGTGCCTCCTCTAGAATTCTCTTCCTCAGACCATCAACATTAGGAACACATAGACGACCCTGGAGTCGCAAAACACCATCCTCTCCCAATAAAAACCTCCTTGGCACCTCCCTGAAGTACTGTCTCCCTAAGAACCGCCAAATGTGGATAATCGAACCGCCGGGCCTTGATCTGCCCCAATAATGAAGATTGAGCGACTACACACGCCAGAACTCAGCTGGGCTTTGAAATATCCAACCTCATAAACCTTTTAGCCAAGGACCGAATGTCCAAAGCTAGTGGTCTTTCCGTTGCTGGAATGAATGCCAAGCTACCCATACTCTTCGTCGTTCTGCTCAAGGCATTCGCGACCACATTCGCCTTGCCTGGATGATAAAGAATGGTGATATCATAATCCTTCTGTAACTCAAGCTACCTGTGCTGCCTCAAATTAAGATTCCTCTGCTTGAAAAAATGCGGCAAGTTGCGATGATCGGTGTAAACCTCACATGACACCCCATACAGATAATGCCTCCATATCTTAGGAGCATGAACAATCGCGGCCAACTCTAGATCGTGCACAGGATAATTCTTCTCATGAATCTTCAGCTGACGCGAAGCATATGTAATAAATCGCCCTTTCTACATCAATACATATCCCAAACCAATGTGTGAAGCGTCACAATACAGTGTAAACATCCCCGAGCCGGAAGGCAATACAAGAACTGGTGTTGTAGTCAATGTCGTCTTGAGCTTCTAGAACCTCTCCTCACAATCATCGGACCAATGAAAAGGGGCACCCTTCTAGGTCAATCTAGTCATAGGTGATGCAATAGATGAAAAGCCCTGCACAAATTGCCAGTAATAACCTGCTAGCCCCAGGAAACTCCGGATCTCGGTCACTGAAGTAGGACGTGGCCAACTCTGAACTGCCTTAATCTTCTTGGGATCCACCTTAATACCCTCTCCTGACACAACATGTCCCAAGAATGCCACTGACTCTAGCCAAAACTCGCACTTGGAGAACTTAACATATAGCTTTTGTTCCCGAAGGTCTGAAGCACTACCCTAAAATGCTCCTCGTGCTCCCCCAGGCTGCGAGAACATATCAAGATGTCATCAATGAAAACAATAACAAATGAATCAATATAAGGCCAGAACACCCTATTCATCATATCCATAACGCTGCTGGGGCATTAGTCAAGCCAAAAGACATCACCAAAAACTCAAATTGGCCATATCTAGTCCGGAATGCAGCCTTCAAAACATCCGAGTCCCGAATCCTCAGCTGATGATACCCTGACCTCGGGTGTATCTTAGAAAACACCCTAGTACCCTATAACTCATCAAACAAATCATTGATATGAGGCAACAAATACTTGTTCTTGATGGTGAATTTGTTCAACTGGCGGTAATCAATGCACATTTGCATAGTCACATCCTTCTTCTTCACGAATAACACTAGTGCACCCCAAGGTGACACATTGGGCCTTATAAACCCCTTTGCCAACAACTCCTCAAGCTGCTCCTTCAATTTCTTCAACTTTTTAGGAGCCATACGGTATAGTGGAATAGATATAGGCTGAGTGCCTGGATCCAAATCAATACAGAAATCAATATCACAATCCGGTAGCATGTCAGGAAGGTCAGAAGGAAAAACATCAGCTAACTCTCAAACCACTGGAACTGAATCAATCGTCGGGGACTCTGCGGTGGTGTTCCGAACATAAGCTAGGTAAGCCAAACACCCCTTCTCGACCATATGCCGAGCCTTCTGGAAAGAAATAATCCGACTAGGTGTATCAATTGTGGAACCCTTCCACTCCAATCTCGGCATCCCTGGTATTACTAACAAAATAGTCTTGGCATGGAAATATAAGATAGCGTGATATGGAGATAACCATTCCATGCCAAGGATGACCTCAAAATCGATCATATCAAGCAACATGAGGCCTGCTCTAGTCTCAAAGTCACAAAACGTGACCACATATGACCGGTAGACCTGATCCACAACCACAGAATCACCCACAAGAGTGGACACATGAACATGAGTGCCCAAAGGATCAGGAGACATAACTAGGAAACGGGAAAACAGAGATGATATATATGAATAAGTACACCCTGGGTCAAATAATACCGAGGCACCTCTACCACCGACAGAAATAATACATGTGATGACAGCATCTGAGGCCAATGCACCTGGCCTAGGTGGAAGAGCATGGAATCTAGCTGGAGCACCAGTTGGTTGGCCCCCGCCTGACTAAGTAGTAGCTGACTGGCCTCTCCCTATCTTACTATCGCCTCTAGGACGGCCACTACCAGCCTGCCCTCCACCTCTATGTGGCAAGGAAACTCGTGCTGAAATTATGGGTTGCTGCCCTTGCTGCACTGCCTTGCCCCGAAGTCTGGGGCAGTATCTCCTTATATGACCAGGGTCTCCACACTCAAAGTAACTATGTGGTGCGGTGACCTGCTGCCCTGATGACTGACTCTTAAAGCCCGTAGATCCACTAGAAGAAGCCTAGATGGCCGGTGGGCAGTATAAACTCTCCGGTATAGCACAGAAATAGGAACTAGAAGGATTCGGGGGACCTAAATAAAACCATGAATAGCTGGTGGGGGATAAGAACACTTTGGCATGGCGCTAAAATAAGGACGCGCTAGAGTACCCCGAGCAGGTGGTGGTGTTGAAAATGGGGGAATGTTGGGCTGATTCCTCCCAAACTTACCTCTAACCCCAGCCGGGGCACCTCTGAACTCTCCGGAGAATCTAGCCCTCTTATCCTGCTGCATCTGCTCTCTACCCCTCTGACGATATCCCTCGATACTGCGAGCAATCTCAACCACTAGTGGATACCCTGTACCCATCTCTACCTCTCGGGCCATACCAGATCGGATAATGGGGTGTAACCATGCAACAAATCTCCGCACCCTCTCTATATATGTGGGAAGTATCATGAGTGAATGGCAAGACAACTCAGAGAACCTTGCCTCATAATCGGTCACCGACATCTGCCCCTGCTCAAGATGAGCAAACTGATACTATAGCTCTTCCCACTTAGAGGATGGAATGTACCGATCCAGGAATAACTGTAGGAACTGACCCCAAGTGAGGGGAGGAGAACCTGCTGGCCTGCCAAGAGCATAGGACTGCCACCACCTACAAGCCCTGCCCTCTAGCTGAAAAGTAGTGAAGTCAACTCCATGGGACTCTAATATTCTCATGTCGTACAGTCTATCCCTGCACCTGTCGATGAAATCCTGGGCATCCTCATGTCGCTCACCCCCGAAGACATGGGGGGTGAAGCCTAGTCCATCTATCCAAATACTTCTGCGGATCACCGTCCGCAGATGGCCTGAGCTAATGCGCTACTACAGCAACTGGCTAGGCCCTAGTACAACGGGAATCTGATACACTGCAATTGCGTGACCTGGAGCCTGAGCAGTAGGGGTCTGTGCTTCCCCTCCTTCCTGTGAGGTAGCTGGGTCTGCTAGAAATAAACCAGCCTGAGTCATAGAATCCATGAACCGTAGCATACGGCCCATGACCTTATGAAATTCCAGTGCTGTCATAAAATCTGCCGGGGTAGGCTCAGCTGCAGGCACCTCGCCCTGCTCCTCAATAATAGGATCTCCTGCAGGATCTGCTGGTGGTGCTAGTGGAAGAGCCCTAGGACGCCCTCGCCCCTACTACGAGCAGGTGCCCTTCCCCGGCCTCTGCCTTGGCATCTAGCAACGGGGGGAGCAGCTCCGTCGGGTATGGAACATCAGTCGTGCGTGTCCTCACCATCTGTGAGAGAATAGAAAGGGAAATTTTAGTACAACAACCCCTACACGAGAGGAAAGAAATAAATAGTAGTTTTTTTCCTAATACCCTATAGCCTCCCGAAGATAAATACTGACGTCTACGTACTGATCTAAAAGACTCTATTAGGTTTGCCCATGACTTGTGAGACCTACGTGAACCTAGAGCTCTGATACCATATTGTCATGACCCAATTCCATAACCGGTCATGATGGCTCCCAACGACATCGCTAGGCAAGCCAATGCGGAAAATACTAATTAAACTTTCGATAATTTTAACCCCAAAAATAATTGAAACAATTCCTTAAGATGGAAATAGAGTCGAAATGATGATAAAAATCATAATAATCATACAACTCCAAAAATAATAACGTCTACTAATGTGTGTGCCAAGACCTGGTGTCACGAGCTATGGGAAATTAGTAGAATATACAAAAGAACCATACTATCCTACTGTACGAATCAGGATAGACAACAAGAGTAAATACATAAGAAAGACTTATTCGTGATGCTGAACGGTGTGGAAGGGGAGTAGCTCACCGTAGAAGTCTCGGGTCCACTTAAGGATGCGCACCAGACTGATAACCAGATCCACCTGCCTCAGGTCATGTACAATTAAGTACAGAAGTGTAGTATGAGTACATAAACAATATGTACCCAGTAAGTATCTCGTCTAATCTAGAAGAAGTAGAAACGAGAGGTCGACTTGATAATTACTAGGGTCAATAAGATAATAAAATGCTATACTAAGCACGTGGGCCATCATTTAATCAACAGTTTATAGCAAGCGGTAAAAATCATGTTCTTAACAATATTCCAGATAATTATCTACATTTCGAAGTATTTGCATAATAATTGTTTAAAAGCTTTCACATAGAGTTAATGAGCACATTATGCTGAGGGCAAAGGCCCGCTCCAATAGAAAATAAACTGTGCACTACCGAGGGACGAATGACACGAACCATATATGCATCTATTTTTCACCGAGGCGATCGCCCGATCCATAAATATCAAGAAACATCAAGAATACACATGAAGACGTATTTATATACAAATAAATTCTTACAAAGGTTTAATAAATTCACATGTTCACCTTTATTTCTTTCCAAGTCTCTAGCATATCATAAACGATCACATTAGCGAGTTAATATGGAGATATTCACAATTTAGGCATGGTGTGGGTCCTAGACTACCCAAGCAATTAGCATCATAGTAGCTACGCATGGACTCTGGTCACCTAGTGGGTATGTAGCCCCCGCATTTAGTAGAAATTTCTCAATTATTATACCTATGGGGACAATTCCCTCTTACAAGGTTAGAAAGGAGACTCACCTCACTCCAAATCGTACTTCAAAATATCAAGAACAAGCCAAAGACCTCAATTCGGAGACGAACAATCCCAAACTAGTTTAATGAAGTAAGAACTAGTCAATATAGACTTATAAAATCGAATTCTAGATATTTAAGCAATTTCCCAACCTTTAACATGACTTTCCTAAATTCTGACCCAGGCCCATGTGCCCAGATTTCAAGATTTTACGAAGGAAGTTGTTCTCTACAACCTAAGGATCAATAATATATGATTTTTAATTCATTTCATAACAAATCTCGTGTTTAAATATAAGTTTTATTAAAACCTTAGTTCTTGGTCTAACCCCTCGATTTTACCTAATTTCTAGTGTTTAATCTACCTAATATACAAGTATTAAACTAAGGATGGATAAATTAAACTTACCTCACAATGTCAAGCGGAAGTCTTCTCTCCAAAGCTCCCGAAATCGCCAATGGAAAAGTGTATAAGTGATAAAAATGGTCTTGAACTCGTATTAAATGAACCTCACTGCCCAACGATTTCGGCATCTTCGGTCAGGGGACCGCATATGCAGTCTCACATCTGCGAGGACATAACCGTATCTGGAAAAAATGTGAGAGAAGGCTGGGACCGCTTCTGCGGTCTCCGGGCTGCATCTGCGGTCTGGGAGCCACATCTGTAGAGCCGCATCTGCGGTTCCTGGCTTAGCCTCCTTGGCCGCTTCTGCGATTAAAAGGCCGCATCTGCGGTCCAAGAACCGCATATGCAGTTATGACAGAAGCAACAGCTCTTCAGGCCTTTGCAAAAATTCCCACTTCACTCGAGCCTCGTCCGATTGATGCTCGGGGCTCCCGGGCCCCGTCCGAACATATTGACAAGTTGGGAATCACGAGACGGACCTACTTGAACCTTCGGAACACCCGAAACAACACTAAATTTAGAAATCATCCCCTAAAACCAATTGAATCAAACTCATGAACTTCAAGTTCTTAATTCTCCTCAAACGGGCCAAAACACCCTAAAACTACTCAGATTGACACCAAATTTTACAAACGAGTCTTAAATGTTATTTTGGACCTGTATCAGGCTTCGGAACCAAATTACGAGCTCGATACCTAGGAAATCAATGATTATTTCATTTCTTTAAATCCTTAAAACTTCAAATTAATAATTTTTAATAAAAATTCATTACTCGGGCTAGGGACCTAGATTTTGATTCCGGATATATGCCCAAGTCCCATATTTTCCCACGGATCCTCGGGGACCGTCAAATCCCAAATCCGGGTCCGTTTTCTAAAAATGTTGATCAAAGTCAAACTTAGTCTTTTAAGAAAATTCTAAGAACTCAAAGGGGCATATTTCATTCAAAACCCCTCCAAAACCCGGACTAACCATCCCCGCAAGTTATAAATTAGCTGAAGTAAGTGAGGAAAGTTCTATTTAGGGAAACGGGGTCCGGAAAGGAAAAATGAACAGTTGGGTCGTTACAATCTCCACCTTTTAAACAAACATTCGTCCTCAAACGGACATAGAAAATTACGTGAGCTACTGAATAAATGGGGATATCTGCTCCGCATATCCTCCTCGGACTCCCAGGTTGCCTCCTCAACTGGTTGGCCCCTCCACTGGACTGTTATCGCCGAAATCCTCTTGGATCTCAACTGCCAATTATGTCTATCAATAATAGAAACTGGCTCTTCCACATAACCCAATCTATCATCCAGCTGAATAGTACTGAAGTCTAACACATGAGAAAAGTCGGCATAAAACTTCAGGAGCATCGACAGATTAAAAACCGGATGAACTCCCGATAAGCTGGGGGTAATGCAAGCTCATAGGCAACCTCCCCAACTCTCCTCAACACCTCAAAGAGGACAATAAACCTTGGGCTCAACTTGCCCTTCTTCCCGAACCTCGTAATACCCTTCATGGGAGAGACTTTCAAGAGAACCTTCTCGCCAACCATAAATGATACATCACGCGCCTTGTGATCCGCGTAACTATTCTATCTGGACTGAGCTGTGCGAAGCCTCTCATGAATCAACTTTACCTTATTCAAGGCATCCGTACCAAGTCTGTACCATACAACTTAGCTTAACCGGGCTCGAACTATCCGATAGGAGAACGAAAACAGCGACCATACAGAGCCTCGTATGGAGCCATCTCAATGCTGGATTGATAGGTGTTGTTATATGAAAACTCCGCCAAGGGCAAGAACTGATCCCACTGCCCTCCAAAGTCAACCACACATACTCTAAGCATATCCTCTAAAATCTAAACTGTTCACTCCGATTTACCATCGGTATGAGGATGGAATGTTGTGCTAAGCTCTACACGGTTCCCCGACTCACTCTGAAAGGCTCTCCAAAAATGGAAAGTGAACTGAGGGGCCCTGTCTAATATAAAGGAAACAGGTACATCTGCAACCGGACTATCTCCTGAATGTAAATCTGAGCATACCTCTCCGCTGTATAAGTAGTCGCCACTGGAATGAAGTGAGTCGACTTTCTCAGCCTATCAACAATGACCCACACTGGATCGAACTTCTGCAAAGTCCGCGACAACCCCACTACGAAATCTATGGTGATACACTCCTATTTCTACTCCGGGATAAGTATCTGCTGAGGTAGGCCACCCGGCCTATGGTGCTCATACTTGACCTGCTGGCAATTCAAACATTTAGCCACATACTCCACTATTTCTTTCTTCATCCTTCGCCACCAATAATGCTGCCTGAAATTGTGATACACCTTCGTAGCTCCCGGGTGAATAGAATATCATGAACTGTGTGCCTCCTCTTGAATTCTCTTCCTCAGACCATCAACATTAGGAACACATAGACGACCCTGGAGTCGTTAAACACCATCCTCACCAATAAAAACCTCCTTAGCACCTCCCTGAAGCACTGTGTCCCTAAGAACCGCCAAATGTGGATAATCGAACCGCCATGCCTTAATTTGCCCCAATAATAAAGATTGAGCGACTACACACGCCAAAACTCAGCTGGGCTTTGAAATGTCCAACCTCATAAACCTTTTAGCCAAGTACTGAATGTCCAAATATAGTGGTCTTTCCGTTGCTGGAATGAATGCCAAGCTACCCATACTCTTCTCCTTTCTGCTCAAGGCATTCGCGACCACTTTCGCCTTGCCCGGATGATAAAGAATGGTGATATCGTAATCCTTCAGTAACTCAAGCTACCTGTGCTGCCTCAAATTAAGATCCCTCTGCTTGAAAAAATGCGGCAAGTTACGATGATCGGTGTAAACCTCACATAACACCCCATACAGATAATGCCTTCATAACTTAGGAGCATGAACAATCGCGGCCAACTCTAGATCGTGCACAGGATAATTCTTCTCATGAATCTTCAGCTGACGCGAAGCATATCTAATAACTCGCCCTTCCTACATCAATACACATCCCAAACCAATGCGTGAAGTGTCACAATACAGTGTAAACATCCCCGAGCCGGAAGGCAATACAAGAACTGGTGTTGTAGTCAATGCCGTCTTGAGCTTCTAGAACCTCTCCTCACAATCATCGGACCAATGAAAAGGGGCACCCTTCTGGGTCAATCTAGTCATAGGTGATGCAATAGATGAAAAGCCCTGCACAAATTGCCAGTAATAACCTGCTAGCCCCAGGAAACTCTGGATCTCGGTCACTGAAGTAGGACGTGGCCAACTCTAAACTGCCTTAATCTTCTTGGGATCCACCTTAATACCCTCTCCTGACACAACATGTCCCAAGAATGCCACTGACTCTAGCCAAAACTCGCACTTGGAGAACTTAGCATATAGCTTTTGTTCCCGAAGGTCTGAAGCACTACCCTAAAATGCTCCTTGTGCTCCCCCAGGCTGCGAGAATATATCAAGATGTCATCAATGAAAACAATAACAAATGAATCAATATAAGGCCTGAACACCCTATTCATCATATCCATAATGCTGCTAAGGCATTAGTCAAGCCAAAGGACATCACCAAAAACTCAAATTGGCCATATCTAATCCGGAATGCAGTCTTCAAAACATCCGAGTCCCGAATCCTCAGCTGATGATACCCTGACCTCAGGTGTATCTTAGAAAACA
This sequence comes from Nicotiana glauca, assembly GCA_026770625.1. NCBI lineage: Eukaryota > Viridiplantae > Streptophyta > Magnoliopsida > Solanales > Solanaceae > Nicotiana > Nicotiana glauca. Next base: position 47,233 of record MU676023.1, read on the forward strand.
CCCTAGCACCTTATAACTCATCAAACAAATCATTGATATGAGGCAACGGATACTTGCTCTTGATAGTAAATTTGTTTAACTGGCAGTAATCAATGCACATCTGTATAGTCCTATCCTTCTTCTTCACGAATAACACTAGTTCACCCCAAGGTGACACATTGGGCCTAACAAACCCCTTTGCCAACAACTCCTCAAGCTGCTCCTTCAATTTCTTCAACTCTTTAGGAGCCATACGGTACGGTGGAATAGATATAGGCTGAGTGCCTGGATCCAAATCGATACAGAAATCAATTTCACAATCCGGTAGCATGTCAGGAAGGTCAGAAGGAAAAACATCAGCTAACTTTCAAACCACTAGAACTGAATCAATCGTCGGGGACTCTGCGGTGGTGTCCCGAACATAATCTAGGTAAGCCAAACACCCCTTCTCGACCATATGCCGAGCCTTCTGGAAAGAAATAATTCGACTAGGTGTATCAATTGTGGAACCCTTCCACTCCAATCTCGGCATCCCTGGTATTACTAACAAAATAGTCTTGGCATGGCAATATAAGACAGCGTGATATGGAGATAACCAGTACATGCTAAGGATGGCCTCAAAATCGATCATATCAAGCAACATGAGGTTTGCTATAGCCTTAAAGTCACAAAACGTGACCACATATGACCGGTAGACCTGATCCACAACCACGGAATCACCCACAAGAGTGGACACATGAACATGAGTGCCCAAAGGATCAGGAGACATAACTAGGAAACGGGCAAACAGAGATGATATATATGAATAAGTACACCCTGGGTCAAATAATACCGAGGCACCTCTACCACCGACAGAAATAATACATGTGATGACAGCGTCTGAGGCCAATGCATCTGGCCTAGGTGGAAGAGCATAGAATCTAGCTGGAGCACCAGCTGGCTGGCCCCCACGTGACTAAGCAGTAGCTGACTGACCTATCCCTGTCTGACTATCGCCTCTAGGACGGCCACTACCAGCCTGCCCTCCACCTCTAGGTGGCTAGGAAAGTCGTGCTGAAATTATGTGTTGCTGCCCTTGCTGCACTGCCTTGCCCCGAAGTTTGGGGCAATATCTCCTTATATGACTAGTGTCTCCACACTCAAAGTAACTACGTGGTGCGGTGACCTGCTGCCCTGATGACTGACTCTTCAAGCCCGTAGATCCACTAGAAGAAGCCTAGATGGCCGGTGGGCGGTATAAACTCTCCGGTATAGCACTGAAATAGGAACTAGAAGGATCCGGGGGACCTAAATAAAACCATGAATAGCTGGTGGGGGATAAGAACATTTTGGCATGACGCTAAAATAAGGACGCGCTAGAGTACCCCGAGCAGGTGGTGGTGCTGAAAATGGGGGCATGCTGGGTTGACCCCTCCCAAACTGACCTCTACCCCCAGCCGGGGCACCTCTGAACTCTCCGGAGAATCTAGCCCTCTTATCCTGCTGCATCTTCTCTCTACCCCTCTGACAATATCCCTCGATCCTGTGAGCAATCTCAACCACTAGTTGATACCCTGTACCCATCTCTACCTCTCGGGCTATACCAGATCGGATAATGGGGTGTAACCCTGCAACAAATCTCTGCACCCTCTCTACATATGTGGTAAGTATCATCAGTGAATGGCGAGACAACTCTGAGAACCTTGCCTCATAATCGGTCACCGACATCTTCCCCTACTCAAGATGATCAAACTGATACTATAGCTCTTCCCACTTAGAGGATGGAATGTACCGATCCAGGAATAACTGTGGGAACAGACCCCAAGTGAGGGGAGGATAACCTGCTCGCCTGCCAAGAGCATATGACTGCCACCACCTACAGGCCCTGCCCTCTAGCTGAAAAGTAGTGAAGTCAACTCCATGGGACTCTAATATTCTCATGTTGTACAGTCTGTCCCTGCACCTGTCGATGAAATCCTGGGCATCCTCATGTCGCTCACCCCCGAAGACATGGGGGGTGAAGCCTAGTCCATCTATCCAATAACTTCTGCGGATCACCGTTCGCAGATGGCCTGAGCTGATGCGCTACTACAACAACTGGCTAGGCCCTAGTACAACGGGAATCTGATACACTGCAACTGCGTGACCTGGAGCCTGAGCAGTAGGGGTCTATGCTTCCCCTCCTTCCTGTGAGGTAGCTGGGTCTGCTAGAAATAAACCAGCCCGAGTCATAAAATCCATGAACCGTAGCATACGGCCCATGACCTTATGAAATTCCGGTGCAGTCATAAAATCTGTCGGGGTAAGATCAGCTGTAGGCACCTCGCCCTGCTCCTCAATAATAGGATCTCCTGCAGGATCTGCTGGTGGTGCTAGTGGAATAGCCCTAGGACTCCCTCGCCCCTACTACGAGCTGGTGCCCTTCCCCAGCCTCTGCCTCGGCATCTAGCAATGGGGGGAGCAGCTCTGTCGGGTCTGGAACATCAGTCGTGCGTGTCCTCACCATCTGTGAGAGAATAGAAAGGGAAATTTTAGTACAACAACCCCTGCACGATAGGAAAGAAATAAATAGTAGTTTTTTCCCCTAATACCCTATAGCCTCCCGAAGATAAATACAGACGTCTACGTACTGATCTAAAAGACTCTATTAGTTTGCCCATGACTTGTGAGACCTACGTGAACCTAGAGCTCTGATACCATATTGTCATGACCCAATTCCATAACCGGTCATGATGGCGCCCAACGGCATCGCTAGGCAAGCCAATACGGAAAATACTAATTAAACTTTCGATAATTTTTACCCCAAAAATAATTGAAACAATTCCTTAAGTTGGAAATAGAGTCTAAATGATGATAAAAATCATAATAATCATACAACTCCAAAAATAATAACGTCTACTAATGTGTGTGCCAAGACCTGGTGTCACGAGCTATGGGCAACTAGTAGAATATACAAAAGAACCACACTATCCTACTATACGAATCAGGATAGACAACAAGAGTAAATACATAAGAAAGACTTATTCGTGATGCTGAACGGTGTGGAAGGGGAGCAGCTCACCGTAGAAGTCTCGGGTCCACTTAAGGATGCGCACCAGACTGATAACCAGATCCACCTGCCTCAGGTCATGTACAATAAAGTACAGAAGTGTAGTATGAGTACATAAACAATATGTACCCAGTAAGTATCTCGTCTAATCTCGAAGAAGTAGAGACGAGAGGTCGACTTGATAATTACTAGGGTCAATAAGATAATAAAATGCTATACTAAGCACGTGGGCCATCATTTAATCAACAATTTATAGCAAGCGGTAAAAATCATGTTCTTAACAATATTCCAGATAGCTATCTACATTTCGAAGTATTTGCATAATAATTGTTTAAAAGCTTTCACATAGAGTTAATGCGCACATTATGCCGAGGTCGAAGGCCCGCTCCAATAGAAAATAAATTGTGCACTACCGAGGGTCGAACGACACGAACCATATATGCATCTATTTTTCACCGAGGCGATCGCCCGATCCATAAATATCAATAAACATCAAGAATACACATGAAGACGCATTTATATACAAATAAATTCTTACAAAGGTTTAACAAATTCACATGTTCACCTTTATTTCTTTCCAAGTCTCTAGCATATCATAAACGATCACATTAGCGAGTTAATATGGAGATATTCACAATTTAGGCATGGTGTGGGTCCTAGACTACCCAAGCAATTAACATCATAGTAGCTACGCATGGACTCTGGTCACCTAGTGGGTACGTAGCCCCCGCATTTAGTAGAAATTTCTCAATTATTATACCTATGGGGACAATTCCCTCTTACAAGGTTAGAAAGGAGACTCACCTCACTCCAAATCGTACTTCCAAATATCAAGAACAAGACAAAGACCTCAATTCGGAGTCGAACAACCCCAAACTAGTTAAATGAAGTAAGAACTAGTCAATATAGACTTATAAAATCGAATTCTAGCTATTTAAGCAATTTCCCAACCTTTAACATGAGTTTCCTAAATTCTGACTCGGGCCCACGTGCCCAAATTTCAAGATTTTACGAAGGAAGTTGTTCTCTACAACCTAGGGATCAATAATATATGAGTTTTAATTCATTTCATAACAAATCTCGTGGTTAAATATAAGTTTTATTAAAACCCTAGTTCTTGGTCTAACCCCTTGATTTTACCTAATTTCTAGTGTTTAATCTACCTAATATACAATTATTAAACTAAGGATGGATAAATTAAACTTACCTCACAATGTCAAGCGGAAGTCTTCTCTCCAAAGCTCCCAAAATCGCCAATGGAAAAGTGTATAAGTGATAAAAATGGTCTTGAACTCGTATTAAATGAACCTCACTGCCCAGCGATTTCCGCATCTTCAAAACCGCATCTGCAAAAAATGGGGGAGAAGGCTGGGACCGCATCTGCGGTCTTCGGGCCGCATCTGCGGTTCCTGGCTTGGCCTCCTTGGCTGCTTCTGCTATCAAAAGGCCGCATCTTCAGGCCTTTGCAAAAATTCCCACTTCACTCGAGTCTCGTCTGAATGACGCTCGGGGCTCCCGGGCCCTGGCCGAACATACCAACAAGTCGGGAATCATGAGACGGACCTATTCAAACTTTTGGAACACCCGAAACAAGGCTAAATCTAGAAATCATCACCTAAAACCAATTGAATCAAACTTATGAACTTCAAGTTCTTAATTCTCCTCCAACGGGCCAAAACGCCCTAAAACTACTCGGATTGACACCAAATTTTGCAGGCGAGTCTTAAATGATATTTCGGACCTGTACCAGGCTTCAGAACCAAATCACAAGCCCGATACCTAGGAAATCAATGATTACTTAATTTCTTTAAATTTTTAAAACTTCAAATTAACAATTTCTAATAAAATTCATTACTCGGGTTAGGGACTTCGGAATTTGATTTCGGACATATGCCCATGTCCCATATTTTCCCGCGGACCCTCCGGGACCGTCAAATCACGAATTCGGGTCTGTTTTCTAAAAATATTGACCAAATTCATACTTAGTCTTTTAAGAAAATTCTAAAAACTCAAAAGGGCATATTTCACTCGAAATTCCTCCAAAACCCGGACTAACTGTCCCCGCAAGTCCTAAATTAGCTGAAGCAAGTGCGGAAAGTTCTATTTAGGGAAACAGGGTCCGAAAGGCAAAACGACCAGTCGGAGCGTTACAGTTATAGAAAGGGTTGGCTGTATGTCAAAGGAAATAAAATTTAAGAAGCTGAAATAATGTCAAATAAAGGTTTTACGTCCAAATAGAATTACAATAAAGGTTTAACTTGAAGCCTACCAAAAACAGGTTTAATCAAAATTTGAAGGTTGAACTTGACTTCTTCTAAAATATTCCAAGAATATCTAAAGTTTAGTTTGCGGAATCCAGCATTTCCTGTACACTTAAATAGACAATTAAATGAAGATTGATGACTTGTCGGAAGACTCGGAACTAAGGCCATCTCCTAGCATTATTTTTTGTACCAAATTTCATACTAAAATGGTATAACCTCAAATTTACTCCAACCATTACATTATTTTTACACCAAATCTTCTCTCTCTTCTATATTATATTATTATCTTCTATTTACTTTTTATTTTTTATTTCCTTCAAACTAATACTATCTTTTTTCTTTTTTCCATATTCATTAGATATAATTCACATTCATCACTTATATAATTATTTATTACAAAATTATTTTAAAGGATAAATTAACAAAAAGTGAAATCATTGATAAAAGATAATTAAATAAATATTACATCATAGTCAAATTTAATTTAAGTACCACATAAATATTTAAATTTCGCCTCTATTCTCCCATAAATGCTCGATTAATGCATTACGAAGTGCGAGATGCGCATCTTTATCCTTATTTTTTTTGGTCAAGTTAAAAATTGTTCAAATCAGTGATCTTCATCTACTACCATTTCTACCGTAGGAGCTGGGCATTCACGTGCATCTTCAATTGGTGCATTAAGATCACGCTCGTCCTCAATTATCATGTTGTTCAGTATAATACATGTGGTCATTATATCATGTAGGATCTCTTTTCTCCAAAAACGTGACGGACCTGCAACAATTGCAAAACGCGATTGCAAAACTCTGAATGCACGTTCAACATCTTTTCTTTTTTTATTCTTATATATATTTGCTTATTGTTTATCTTACTTTTACTTAAATACTGCAGATTGCACAAGCAAAAGCTTTACTTATGCAAGACTCGAACTTTAAAAAGACTTTAAATTAGATCATGTGTGGGATATGATGAAAGATTTTGAGAAGTTTAGCGATGTTGATCTTGGAAGAACAAACGCAAGAAAGCATGGCTCTACTTATGCATCATCGGAGTCTGAGGCTCCTACTCCATCTTCACCGTTGGTAGCGTCGGGCAATTTGTCATTATTTTCATTAAATTTAAATGAGGATGTTGCAAGTGAGGCCACATCATCACAACGACCTATTGGGGTAAAGAAAGTAAAATTGAAGAGAAAAGTTGATGACAATTACATGAAAATGATGCAATCAGAAAATAATCGGATTGTTGAGGCGATGAAAAAGGCAACTAACTCAAGAAATGAAGCTTCGAGACAAAAACAATACAAAGAAGAAAATAAATTTTATTGACAAACTTGTGTCACACCTCCTTTTTTCGCTACTACACCCCGTGAAGGGTATAATAAGGGGAGTTTTTCTAATTAAAGGACAATCAAAACGGGATTTATTATTAAAAGTTGGAATCGCCACTTGAGAGATTTTTGGTGTCCCAAGTCACTGGTTTGAATCCCGAATCGAGGAAAAGATTGATTCCATATTACAGTCTACGAATCAGAAATCCGAATAAGGAATTCTGTTAATTCGGGACAAGGTGTTAGGCATTCCCGAGTTTTGTGGTTCTAGCACGGTCGCTTAACTGTTATATTAGGCTTAATTATATGATTTTAGTACATGCTCAAACCTATGTGCATTTTTACATTTTAACCGCCTTTGATTATTATTATTTTATAAGAATTGCAACGTTGTGAAAACACGTCTTAAACCACGCCACATCAATGCACTCGTGGTTATTGACATATGTCGACTCCGTTGAGATTTGGATTTGGGTCACATAAATGTGCACCCGAGTTTAAGAAAGTAAATTGTTAAACACGCGCCTAAAAAGACTAACGCATTATTATTTTTTTGGGTAAGGCCGTGAAATTCGCTAAACAGCCCATCCCGAAATCTAAGTATTTTAACATATACATTCATGAGGGCCCCGCAATTTGCATTTTTTTCTTTGGCGAGGCTCGTCTCATTTATTATTTAAGGATATCCTAAAGCGACTATGGTTTTCTATTTATTTGTCTCTAAAACGAAGAAAAGTCCTAATTAATTACATGACTTAAGGTCAAACAAAGTTGAGCCTGTGTAGAATTATGTAAAAAGGACTTGGGTCCAAAGCGAAACCCAACCACTAGTTTAAATGACTAATTAAAGAACTTTGACAATGTAAGTAAAATACGTTAAACTTATTCGAAATAATCGCACATGTCCCCAACAACCTGGGATTCGATAATAGGCAACCTAAATGAGAGCTTGAATTTTGACTTAGCAAATTGATTTCAACGTCATAATTAGCCTTGATTATACCCAAGAGAGTTGAATTTATTACTACTGATGGTTTTGAACTAACTCATGCATCTAAAACTGATTTCTCTTGACTATGCTACAATTTGATTCTGCCCAACGCCGATCGAAGTTGAATTCGAAACCAAATTCCAGAATATTAATTATAGCTAGTGAAACTAACTACTGGGACTACACTAATGGTCTGATTGTTCAAGCTTTCAAATAGACGAGACCGCTTTACATTTTTAGAACGGGCAGAAATAACATGAACTTCGGACAATAATTTAAATAGTGTGTTATTGTTCAGATTGAACTAATAATCCAACCAGCCTAGTGTTTACTACAGAAATTAAACTAAAACTAACTATATCTAATGTTCATTGTACAAACAATTCCGGTTCTAGATATACAGTCCAATTTAGCACAGACCTAAATAGAACTAAACAAATACAACTCATCTACCAATTATACTACTAAGACAATCTGAAGATAAAACTCCAGAAGGCAAACAGACAATAGATTTCACTGCGTCATTTTCAATTTCCAAGCTGTAGCAATACAAGATTCAAATGTGTACCTGGAATTGGAGTAGAAATGAAGTAGAAGAGGTCAGCTACAGCAGTAATACGAACAAGCAGCAGCAGTAATCAATTCCCAGAGATATAGAACAAATGAGCAAACCCAAATAATAAACCCAGGAGTCCAAAAGTGCTTAAAACCAACCAGAATGACCCAAACTGACTTAAAACCAATCCGGATAAGACCCAAACTCACTGAAAGCCAACCAGGACGCCTCTGAAACTCTCACAATCAGAAGTTAAGCTAAAACATGCAACTTATCAATTGAAATTCTGACTTGGCTCTAAGCTTTCTAAAATCAAACTATAACCATTCTGAGTTTCAATGAAACAATAACAACTTCAAACACTGATTCTCAAAGGTGTTGCTTTTAACTCTCAATTGAATGTCTCCCCAAGAAGTAAGTAAACTCTCTCTATTTTTAGCACTGATTTTTCGACCAAAAAAAAGACCCCTTATTCTGTCCAAGTCTGCTTCTATATATACTCCCAGCACAGAACCTTTCACTCTTGGGACACTTAAACTATTTAGAGGCCATTTCTTACCCCTGAAATTCCCTGACAGCCATTACTAGGTGTCTATTTCATTTTTAATTCACTTAGGCATGAGCATATTATAGTATTCAATTACTTCCCCATGTTATTATATTTCCCAACCCAATAAGTATTAAACAACACATTAGTTTAATGTTATATTATTACTTAGTGGACAAAACACTCAAATTAAACAATTCTTCCAGTTTTCAATTCCCATACTGCCCTTCAGAACTACTGAAATCTACTGCCCTAATACCCTATGATTTACTGAGACTAATGTTATCACCAATTCAAACCTAATCAATTAACTTATTCCTAATTCAATCATCTAAATGAGCTGGACAGTAGAATAGTAACCCTCATAATTAACTGAAAATTCTGGAACAACTACCCTTAATCAGCTATAACCAAATCTCCTATCAACTCAATCAATTGATCATATTAAGCCAGCTTTTAGTTAACACTTAGAACACCAAAATTGAATTTAAACCAGGGTAAACTCGTCTCAGACTCCAAACTTAACAGAACAACAATTAAATTCAAATCACTGAACTCCAACATTTGAACTTAGAATAGATCAAACAACATCACAATAGAACCAATGAAACAGGAAAAATCCTATTGAACTACCAAGGTTACGGATACATAGAAATGAACTAACACAATCCTAAATTAAATCCAAACAAGAACAAATGAACATACACTGAATTTATATGCAAAGTTACTACACAGATGAAACACTTTGAACTAATATTAATTTGACCAATTTGACTAGTTTTAACATGGTTTTATACAAGACTCACTGGCACCACCTAATTCGAATCATTCAAATAAAATAAAGAAACAACAGCATTTCAGAGTAAACACCAAACATTTGATCCTAAAGAAAGGGTTAGAGGATGAATTTACTAAATCAAAAAGAAAAGAAAAACAAAGATGCTGAAAGCAAAACCCGAGGACTCACCTGACGAACTGAAAAATCAAAACTTGGTTGTCCCAGCTTTGAATTCGAACCACTATTTCTGGTTTGAGATCAAAATGAACCTTAATCGAAGGTTCTCGACTGAGAACATTCGACTAAGGTCGATTACGACCTCAATTTCTTAATCCTGGAGTTAGGGTTTCCTGGTCGATTTCTCTGATCGAAGATTCGAACCCTGTGGTACTGATTTGAAGAAAACTGTTAGGGTAGTGAGAATGGGGAGGCTCGGGTGGCCAAGGGGTGTTGGTTTGGGAAGGTTTAGGTTTGGCACCGCCACCAGTGAATCTTGTGGCTGCGCTAGGGTTCTTGGGCTTAAAATCGATATTTGACGAGGGGGATTGAGATTCGAGGGAAAACAAGGTCGTTTTAGTGGTGAGGGAGGCCTAGGGGTGGTATGGTGTTAACTTGGTGTCAAACAGATAGGCTAGGGTTTTTTGGACTGATCTTTGATTGATTATTCGAAGGGACAGGTTGGGATTCGAAGGAAACTGGTAGTGGATTGGAGATGAGGAGGTTATGGTGAAGAAGTGGTGTAATTTTGGGGAGGCTTGGCTGCCGACCGCCGCCGTAGGCAATTTTCGGCGGGCAGTCGACGGTGGTGTGAGGCGGAGGGTTATTTGGGGTGTCTCTGATCGTTAGAGACAACGAGTGGGTTTGCAATAGGGGGTTAAGGGTTTTTTGGGATTTTGGTATATTAGATATAGGTCAATTTATCTGGGCCGTTGGATGATGAAATCCAACGGCTCTGATTAAATCACTTTAAATGAAACGGGGTCGTTTGGTTTAATGAGGGGGCGGGTTGAGAGAAGGTAATGGGTCGAGTTGGATATGGGTTATAGGGTGGACGATCTGGACCGTTGATCAAGTGAGATCAACGGCCCAGATTGGGCATGACAGAACGATGTCGTTTGGGACGTCTGTGAGACCAGCCTGTTTGGACCGGGCACAGGGGTGTTTTGGGCCTGGTTTTGGGGTTATTTTGGACTGGCCCAATCTGATTTTGCTCTATATTTCATTTCTTCCTTTATTTTCCCTTATTTCTAAATTAAATTATAAACCAAATCACAAATACTAATTAATTCCTAAAGACAATCATCACATACAATTAAAATAAAATCACACAATTTGACATTAAATGCTAGAAATGCAAAGTACATTATTATTTTGTGATTTTTCATCTTGTAAAACAAACTTACAATTAAATCTTAAAATGCAAATGCGACATATTTTTTGTATTTTCATTGATTTAAACAAATAGACATGCACACGCAAACGCAAACAATAAAAGAAAAATAACACCAAATCCACAACAAATTGTAAACAATACAAAATTATTTTATTTTAAATTTTTGGGAGTAATTCTCATATAAGGCAAAAATCACGTGCTTACAGCTACCCCTCTTTGTACGAAAACATGAAGAGTTTTCGTGCAAAGATAAAGTGAGCGAGCGATTTTTGCCTGTTTGAGTAATCCGTGTGAAATATTTTTTGAAAAGACTTTACCGAACCTTTGCTTCAAAAAGGTCTCCTACATATCCCTGGCTAAAAGGGAATCAGGTCGGTGTAGTTCGGGAAGTTTTGGTAGCTGGGACTACCGTGGAACTGTGATTTTGCCATTACTGCTTCTGCTACTGCTTACCAGCCGCCTTATTACACCATGCTAAGACGAAAAATAAGAATCTAAACTAAATTAATCTATGAATTATAAAATCTTATCTAGATTTTCAGGCTTGCCCTTGTCGCCTTGCTTCCTCTGATGTTTCTTCATTTCTGACTTGACTCGTCGACCTCTCTTGATTGCCGAACTTGGACTGTTTATTTCCTTCTTTTGAGCTTTAGATTTTTCCTTCGAAGCCTGAACTGCTTTCTTCCGATTTCTGAACTTGGATTTATGCTGGGGATTTTGTTGTAACCCTCCGCTTTACTGACTGCAAGCTTCAATGTATTCCTTTGTTATACGGGCGGGTTCCCAACTTCAACTTCAACTCAAAATGTATTCCTCTATTATGGGCGGGCTTCCGACTTCAATCTTCAACTTAAAATGTATTGCTCTGTTATACGGGCGGGCTCCCGACTTCAAATTTTCAACTTAAAATGTTTTCCTCTGTTATACGGGCGGGCTCCCGACTTTAATCTTCAATTTAAAATGTATTCCTCTGTTATACGGGCGGGCTCCCGACTTCAATCTTCAACTTGAAATGTATTCCTCTGTTATACGGGCGGGCTCCCGACTTCAATCTTCAACTTGAAATGTATTCCTCTGTTATACGGGTGGGCTTCTAACTTCAATCTTCAACTTAAAATGTATTCCTCTATTATACGGCCGGGCTCCCGACTTCAATCTTCAACTTAAAATGTATTCCTCTGTTATACGGGCGGGCTCCCGACTTCAATCTTCAACTTAAATGTATTCCTCTGTTATACGGGCGGGCTCCCGACTTCAATCTTCAACTTAAATTGTATTCCTCTTTTATACGGGCGGGCTCCCGACTTCAAATTTCGACTTAAAATGTATTCCTTCATAACTTCTTCCCTCAAAACTCGTGTTGTCTTCCCTCTTAGCTTCTGGGGATAACACTGCTGGGGAATTTTCATTCCTTCAAAACTGGCGCTTCATTCTTCCGAAAACTGATTGGGACGACACTGGCCTTTTGCGCAAGTTTCATCCTTTGGTTCTGTCCGTTGGGGATACAACTTCCTTTCTTAAAACTTGTTGTTTTCCTTATTTCAACCTTTGGGGATAACGCTGGTTCAAAGACCACTTCCCTTAAGATTGGTGTTGTCTTTATTCTTCCCCAAGCGGATACTTGACTTCCAGAAAATTTTCAAACTGAAAGGAAAATTTTCTGCCCCAGTTTGATAATCTTCCTTGTATCATGCCTTTCCTCCATCAATGACATTTCCTTTGTCTGCTTCAAATAAAAGAAAATTTGTTAGTTTAAAACGTGGTGAGTGGTTGTGCCACTCCTGCTGGGGATGGTTTTCCCTTTCTCTCTTTTTCCATAATCCGCGTTGTCCGACCATCTTGAAACTTGATCAATAATCTGCCGGGGATGCTCCTGCTTCTTGGCGATTCTTTATTCACCAACTTCTCAACTGTTGTTTTCCACTATTACTCCAAAATCTCCCGAAATCTTATACCAATCCATTATTTGGTCTTACAACGACCTCTTTCTTGTTCCCCCATACTATCAACATTTGCTGGGGATGCTGTTATTTGCTGGGGGTGATATTCCTCCTTGTCTTACAACGACATCTGTCGTGTTCCATTACGCCTATCTTTGGCCAGTCCTATCCGAATTTCACTTTGCATCATATTGGAAACTGGTAGTAGGTTCTGAAAATCCTTCTTAAAAACGAACTATCATAGGAAAATCTTTAAACCAAAGAAATGAAATATGATGACTTCAAGAGATAAAAAAGGAAAAGTCTTTCTAAACAACTAGGGAGAAGAAAAAGGAAAAGAGCTTATCTGAACGGTATAACCGATCACAATGATCATGTCGTGCATTCTGGATTAACCAACCGAGTCTATTTATATCAATCAACCTTTCTGAAGGCCTTACTTTGCATTTCAAAAGGCCCCGTAACCCAACTCTTTTGCCCGACCAACATCTTGTTCTGCTTGATGCCTTGATGGATCCTTTTCGTCAACCTTATCTTGCTCGCCCCTTTTTAACCCCTGGTCGCCTCATAGTGCCTTTTAAGGGGTTTTCACTAAGAAGACTCTCTCATTTCTCTCAGACTCCCGTCGCCTTATGGTGCCCGTGAAGGTTTTCACCGATAAGACTCTCATTTTATTTCTCTCAACTTTTGTCGCATTATGGTGCTTGTAGAGGTTTTCACCGATAAGACTCTCTCATTTTATTTTTTAGCTGTGGATCGGAGTGTTACCGATAAGACTCTCTCTGCTGGGGATTCTCTTGGCTATCAAATTCTTTTCAGATTATGATCCTCTTCCTGCTGGGGATCAGAGTGTTACCGATGAGACTCTCTCTTGTGGGGATTCTCTTGGCTATCAAATTCTTTTCAATTTATGATCCTCTTCCTGCTGGGGATCAGAGTGTTATTCCCAGCTTCCGTTTGCCTGACTCGGCCCTTCTCGGATACCGATCGGGAGGTCTTTTTTGGACATCAGATGGGGATTGAAATTCTTGGTATATGGCTTAAAAGAAAAGGGTATCAAGAGTTTGAAAATAATTTTGATGGGTAAACTGTTACAACTCTTCGAATCAAATTTCTTTCCCGAAATTTAAAAACATAACTTTTGCCCCAGTTTTCTTGCTTGGGGATCTTTCGACTTTTATTACATTATGACCGAGCCATGAGGCGCCTATGTATCCTCTTTGAGGAATCAGGTCGAACGTAGTTCACACTTCCTTTGTTTCATGTTACTTTCTTTTGTTTTTTTGTTAGCATTTTCTTTTTTCTTTTTTTTTCATTTTCATTACTGATTCCAAAAGAGGGGTGTGAAAGAATAAATAAGGATCAAAGGGGGAAGCAAGGATTAAAGTATTTGGATAGAAGAACAAATTGCCCCCTTCATTTCAATATCCGATACAATATTAAGTATAAACAAACAAAAACAATTACAACCAAAAGAAATCATACATAATATCTCTTGACTGCGTCAAAATTGATAGCCATGTCTATACATCTTCCTTCATTATCTGTCAAACATAAAGCGCCATTGGATAGCACCCTGGTCACAATGAATGGTCCTTGCCAATTCGGGGAACTTTCCCTTTGCTTCGGCCTGATATGGAAGGTTTCTTTTCAATACTTTTTGCCCCACTTAGAATTTCTTGGGACGCACCTTCTTATTGTATGTTCTTGCCATCCTCTTTTGATATAATTGGCCATGGCATACTGCTGCCAATCTCTTTTCATCAATTAAGCTCAATTGCTCAAACCAGGTTTTGACCCATTCATCATCATCAATCTCAGCCTCAGCGGCAATTCAGAGAGACGGAATTTCAACTTCCGCCCGTATCACTGCCTCAGTTCTGTATACCAACGAATAAGGAGTTACACCTACTAAAGTACGAACAGTAGTGCAATAACCCAACAATGCAAATGGTAACTTTTCATGCCATTGTCTGGACCCCTCTACCATCTTCCTCAATATCTTCTTTATATTCTTGTTGGCTGTCTCACCTGCTCCATTTGCCTTAGGACGATACGGGGTAGAATTATGGTGTGTAATTTTAAACTTTTGACATACTTCTTTCATCAAACTGCTGTTAAGATTAGCACCATTATCCGTGATGATCACCTTTGGGATCCCAAATCTACAGATGATATGGGAATGAACGAAATCCACCACTGCTTTCTTGGTTACCGACTTGAAAGTTTTAGCCTCAAGCCACTTGGTAAAATAATCAATGGTCACCAGAATGAACCTATGACCGTTGGAAGCTGCTGGCTCAATAGGTCCAATGACATTCATGCCCCATGCATTAAAGGGCCATGGTGCTGACATCGTGTGTAACTCTGTTAGTGGAGAATGAATCAGATCTCCGTGTATCTGACACTGATGGCATTTCCGTATGAAATCGATACAATCACGCTCCATAGTGAGCTAATAATACCCCGCTCGAATAATTTTCTTCGCCAATACATATCCGCTCATATGTGGCCCACAAACTCCGGAATGCACCTTTGTCATAACTGTCGCATCTTGACTAGCATCTATGCATCTTAGCAATCCCAAGTCTGGCATTCTTTTGTACAAGACTCCTCTACTGAGGAAAAACCCATTTGCCAACCGTCGAATGGCTCGCTTTTGATCTCCGGAAGCCTGTGCCGGGTATATCCCCATCCTGAGGTATTCATTGACATCATAAAACCATGGTTCGCCATCCAGTTCCTCCTCTATCATGTGCAAAAGGCATGTTGATCACGAACCTGAATGTGCAATGGGTCAACATGAACTTTGTCTGGATGATGCAACATTGATTCTAAGGTGTCCAAAGCATCGGCAACCTCATTATGAACTCTTGGGATGTGCCTGAACTCCACTTATCAAAACCGCTTACTCAAATCGTGCAAACATTGTCGATATGGTATGAGCTTCAGATCCCGTGTCTCCCATTCACCTTGAATCTGATACACCAGGAGGTTCGAGTCTCCCAAGACCAAAACATCCTGGACATCCATATCCGCAGCTAACCGTAAATCCAAAATGCATGCCTCATACTCAGCCATGTTGTTGGTGCAATAGAACCGTAGCTGAGCCGTAACAGGATAATGATGCCCTGTTTCGGAAATAAGTACCGCTCCTGCTCCCACTCCCTTCGCATTTGTAGACCCATCAAAGAAAAGCTTCCATCCTGGTTCTTCAGTCAACTCCATCTCGTTGACATGCATCGTTTCTTCATCAGGAAAATACGTCCTCAATGTCTCATATTCTTCATCGACTAGATTTTCGGCCAAGTGATCCGCCAACGCCTGTGCTTTCATTGCAGTCCGAGTCACGTAAACAATGTTGAACTCCGTAAGCAGAATCTGCCACTTTGCCAATCTCCCTGTAGGCATGGGCTTCTGTAAAATATACTTCAATGGGTCCAGACGAGATATGAGGTAAGTAGTATAAGATGACAAATAATGCTTCAACTTCTATGCCACCCAAGTCAGGGCACAACATGTCTTCTCAATTTGAGTGTACTTAACCTCATAAATCGTAAACTTCTTACTGAGGTAATAGATGGCCTGATCCTTCCTGCCTGTGATGTCGTGTTTCCCCAGTACACAACCAAATGAATTCTCCAAGACCGTTAGATAAAGAATCAACGGCCTCCCTGGCTCTGGTGGAACCAACATAGGCGGATTTGATAAATACCCTTTTATATGGTCAATGCCTCCTGACATTCTTCCATCCAATCTATGGCATCATCTTTTCTCAGTAACCGAAAAATGGGTTCACAGCTCGCGGTGAGTTGAGCGATAAACCTACTGATATAATTTAACCTTCCCAACAAACTCATCACCTCGATTTTGTTCTTTGGAGGTGGCAACTCCTGAATGGATTTGATCTTCGACGGGTCTAACTCAATGCCTCACCTACTGACTATGAATCCCGACAGTTTTCTAGATGGAACACCAAATGCACATTTAGCAGGTTTAAACTTAATATCATACTTCCGAAGTCTTTGGAAAAACTTCCTTAGGTCTCTTACGTGATCTGCCTGATGCCTGGATTTTATAATCACATCATCCACGTATACCTCAATTTCTTTGTGTATCATATCATGAAACACAGTAGTCATTGCCCTCATGTATGTTGCTCCAGTATTCTTCAAACCAAATGGCATTACCCAATAGCAATAAGTTCCCCACGGCGTGATGAAAGTCGTCTTCTCTACATCTTCCTCGTCCATCAAAATCTGATGATACCCAGCATAGCAATCCACAAAAGACCTGATCTCATGTTTGGCACAATTATCGATCAAGATATGGATGTTGGGTAACGAGAAGTTATCCTTTGCGCTTTCTTTGTTCAAATTGTGGTAGTCGACACATACCCTGATTTTTTCATCTTTCTTCCGCACTGGCACCACATTAGCCAACCAACTAGGATACCGAGTAACCCGAATAACCTTATCATTAAGCTGTTTGGTTACTTCTTCCTTAATCTTCACACTTATGTCGTTTTTGAACTTCCTCAATTTTTGCTTGACGGGAGGGCATGCCGGGTTAGTGGGTAATTTGTGAACCACTAAATCGGTGCTCAAACCTGGCATGTCGTTGTATGACCATGCAAAAACATCTTTGAACTCAATAAGTGCTTTGATTAATTCTTCCCTCATATTTGGTTCAATGTGGACGCTTATTTTAGTTTCATGAATGTCATCCGCATCCCCCAGATTAATGTCTTCCATGTCATTTAAGTTGGGCTTGGCTTTCTTTTCAAATTGGCTTAACTCTCTATTAATTTCCTCGAAGACTTCATCCTCATCGTATTCCGACTCATCGTCATATTCTACCTCTTGCACTATCAGTTCAAAATCAGATTGATTTTTTAGACTAGGTTGAAGATCCATCGTGCATGCCATGTCATTAGAACCAGTATAAAGAGAACTGTTCAGAAAATAAAAAGAAGAAAACAAAATTAAAATAATATAAAAAGTAAAGAAGAAACTTTCATTAATTGAAGTACATGATAACAACGTTTCACACTTTTGTCGAATACAAAAATAAAATAAAAGAAAACTGGATTACAACCCTGGAATAATCCAGCTAAACATGAAGAAAAATCAAAGCCTACCACCACGACTCCCTCCGCTTGGGAAGAGGAGTAGCATCCAATTGTTGATATTGGCCTTAGGCCCCACAAACTGCACATCCGCCCTGTTGGATCCTTCCCCAGCTTCTACTATGTTGACTTCGGCAAATAATCTTTTAAAACCTTCATCCAGATCTCTATTTATACCAATCAATGGCCCTGTAACCTTGGACAGCAATTGCTTTTTGATGCTCGGCCTGACAAAAGATCGGGACAGGCGTGTGATTGGCTTGGGAAGAACCCATACCCATTTCTTCATCTTCTTGGCCCGTCGCACATCTGCCGCTGTAGGTTTGAACCCTAGCCCAAAGGTATCTAAATTTTTGGGCAGAGAAACCGGTTGAACAATACCCTGAAGATCAGCCCCCAAACCTTTGCCTGGCACGAACCCGTTTTTCAGCATCTCCGAGGCTACCATGACAGTTGCAGCTGCTATTCTGGGAAGTGGGATGTTTTCACCCTCAGGAATATTTTCCACTGAAACCGTATCGAAAACCTGGTAAACCCACGGTCCCTTGTCGTCAGCAGTCTCTATGAAGGGTATGATGGCATCACTTACGACGCATGTATTGTCTTCCTCATGCACTACGATCTCTTGTCTGTCCCACTCGAACTTGACCATTTGATGTAGTGTAGAAGGCACTGCTTTGGCAGCGTGAATCCACGGTCGCCCCAATAGAAGATTGTACGATACTGCAACGTCTAACACTTTGAACTCCATGGTGAACTCGACCGGACCAATTGTCAATTCCAGTATGATGTCACCCACTATGTCGGTACCACCCCCATCAAACCCTCGAACGCAGATGTTGTTCTTGTGAATTCTGTCATTATCAACCGTCAACTTGTTCAAGGTGGACAATGGGCAAATATTGGCACTGGACCCATTATCAATCAGTACTCGAGTGACTACCGAATCTTCACACTTCACGGTCAAATAGAGAGCTCTATTATGTTCTGTCCCCTCCACGGGCAATTCATCATCGGAAAAGGTCACTCGGTTCACCTCAAAAATCTTGTTTGCTATTTTCTCCAAATGGTTCACAGAGATATTTTTCGGCACATGGGCTTCGTTTAAAATTTTCATCAACGCCTGGCGGTGCTCGTCGGAATGGATCAATAATGATAGCAATGAGATCTGTGTCGGGGTCTTCCTCAGCTGCTCCACAATGGAGTAATCATGTGCTTTCATCTTCTTTAAGAACTCCTCCGCCTCTTCCTCAGTAACTGGCTTCTTTGTTGCTACTGGATTGGTCCGTCTTAACTCTGCTGGGGCAAAACACCTTCCTGACCGAGTTAGACCTTGGGTTTCACACACTTCTTGCACAACTTCTTTCCCCTTATACATCATTGTCACTTGATTGTAACTCCATGGCACGACCTTTTCACTAATTATTGGTGACTGCAATACTGGCTTGATAACAATCGGTTCTGTGTGAGCCCCTCTCACGTCTAACACAGGTGTGCTCGATACCCTCTGCATCACTTCCTCGATTGGCTCTGGTTTCTCCGTAGCAATAGATGACCCTTTCCCTATCACCACAACTGGCTTGGTGTCTGCACTTTTCAGATGTACCACTTCCTTATTATTGGTTAGTTTTTCCTCGGGACTAGCTTCACTGGACCGAATCGTCATCACTGTTTGTGAGGGCTTCTTAAACTCCCTTCCCTTGTGCACTAGTTCTATCATGTGGGTCTCATGATGTGTTGGCAGCGGATTTTGATTGATGTTTGGTGCTTCTAGGGCCTGAACCTCGATCTTGTTTGTATTAATAAGGTCTTGCACTACGGTCTTCAACTTCTAGCATTTCTTAGTATCATGTTCGGGGGCCCCCGAACAATATTCGTACCTTTCTGAATGGTCCAGGTTTTTAGGAAAGGGATTGGGCATTTTAGGCTCAATAGGATTCAACAGGCCTAACTGCCTCAATTTGTGGAAGAGAGAGGTATAGGTTTCTCCCAGCGGAGTAAATGTTCTCTGCTTCTGCATTCTCTCATTTCTGAAAGCTTGATTCCCACGGAAACTTGTCCTTGGAGGATTTCTGTAGGCCCTTGGGGGTGGATATGTGTTTTGTGGAGGTGGATACGTATTTTAGGGAGCCGACATGCGCCATTGCGGGTGAGCCGGAGGCTGGGTATATGTTTGGGTGTGATAGACGGAAAAATATGGCTCTGGGTAGTAGGGTTGTGGAGGGCTATATGGAGTGTATGGGTAATTTGGGCGGTGGGGTCTGGGCTGGTAGTAGGGTGAAGGACCTCTGGATCTAGACCAAGTGCCTGCTTAGACTGTTGTGACTTCTTCTCTCTTCTTTTTCCCAAGCACACCTCCCGTGCCGCTCTGGATAGCCTGAGTTGTGGCCTTGATCGTCGAATAGCTCATTATCTTGTTGGACTTGAGTCCCTCTTCAATCATACCGCCCATCTTTACGACTTCATTGAAAGATTTACCAACTGATGTCACCAGGTGACCAAAGTAAGTTGGCTCCAGAGTCTGCAAAAAGTAGAGCACCATTTCATTTTCCCTCATTGGCGGATCGACTCTCGCCGCTTGTTCCCTCCAGCGGAACCCGAACTCCCTGAAGCTTTCTCCAGGCTTTTTCTCGAGTTTCAACAATATGAGATGGTCAGCGACGATCTCAAGGTTATATTGGAAATGACCGGCAAATGCTTGTGCCAAGTCATCCCAGGTATACCACCTGCTGGGACCCTGCCTTGTATACCATTCTAGCGCAGATCCGCTTAAACTCGGACCAAAATAGGCTATCAACAGCTCATCCTTCCCGCTAGCCCCTCTCATATTGCTACAGAAACCTCGCAGATGTGCCATTGGATCACCATGCCCCTAGTACAGATCAAACTTTGGCATTTTGAAACCCACCGGCTATTGAACATCGGGGAAAGGACACAGATCCTTATAGGCCACACTGACTTGGCTGCCCAATCCATGCATATTCCTGAAGGACTGCTCCAGGCTTTTCACTTTGCGAAGCACTTCATCCTGCTCCAAACTCTTAGTCGGCCTCTCAGTTTCCGCTGGGATTTCAAAGTGAGGATTATAAGTATATGACTCGGGTACTTTAAACATAGGTTCTGGGGGATAGTATTGGTTGTCATGAGCCAGAAACAGCGGCACACTGGATGATTTTTGTAGTGTGGCTGGTGGGGGTGCCACAAAAACATGGACAGTTGGTGGAAGAGGGTTCTGATTGGGTGGTGGAGCTTGGGGGTCGTAGGCATTTTTCCCCTGATAGTATTGGTGAATTGGGAAGCTAGTCGATGGGCCAGGGGGAGGGTATTCTGGCATGTGTATCGGTGGGAGAGTAGGAGTGGCGGGAGGGACTGCCTTTTTTTGCACCCTAGCCCAGGCTAGGTGCATTTATTTCATCTCTTGTCTCAACTTATCTACTTCCTCCTTTAGCATTTGATTTTCCGTCTTTTCCTCCTCAACACTTTTCTCCGAGTTAGACATGCTCTTCGGTATGGGCCCTTTAGATCTTGTCCGGTAATGGTAATCTTCCAGTATGTTCTAACAAGCTAACTGTATGGAACTAGAATTAACAAACTTTGTTAGCGTTAGAGTTTAACACATATTGCAACTGCACGTTGGGATGCAATGTTCCTGTGCAGTTTAACCATTTCTACATGTTTTTGCTCTAACTGCATGCGTCATCTCAGTTTATTTTATTCTCACTATAAACCTTCTCTCTTTCTTTTTGTTTTTCTTTCTCTATTATCTTTTTCTCGTTTTTCCGCTCTTTTCTTTTCTCTTTCCCTTTCTTTTTCAGTTCTTTCCCCTTTAAATTGTTTATAGAGAATCATGACCGGATCCGATGAGGATTGCCTACGTATCGCGGCGTCAGGCGAATCAGATCATATCGTAGTTCAAACCACTATCACACCTCCTATTTACGCGCCGCAGGGCGCGAGGGAGTTTTTCCAATTAAAGGACAATCGAAACGGGATTATTATTAAGAGATTCAGAGTCGCCACTTTGGAGATTTATGGTGTCCCAAGTCACTGGTTGAATCCCGAATCGAGGAAAGGTTTGACTCTGTATTACAGTCCGCGAACCAGAAATCCGGATAAGGAATTCTGTTAACCCGGGAGAAGGTGTTAGGCATTCCCGAGTTCCGTGGTTCTAGCACGGTCGCTCAACTGTCGTATTCGGCTTAATTATCTGATTTATAACATGCCTTAACTTATGTGCAAATTTTAACCTTTAACCGCTTTTAACAATATTATTATTATTTTTACAAAGAATTGCAACATTGTGAAAACGTATCTCGAACCACGTTATATCAATGTACCCGTGGTTATCGACACGTTTCGACTCCGTTGAGATTTGGATTTGGGTCACATAAATGTGCACCCATGTTTAAGAAAGTAAATTATTAAAGACGCGCCTAAAGAGTCTAACGCGTTATTATTTTGGGGAAGGCCGTGCAATTCACTAAACGGCCCATCCCGAAGTCTAAATATTTTTAATATACAATTATGAGGGCCCCGCAATCTTGTGTTTTATTGGGCGAGGCTCGTCTCATTTATTTTAAAAGGGCAATCCTAAAGTGACTACATTTTTTCTATTAAGTTCGTCTCTAAATTAAAAGAGAAAAATCCTAATTAATTACGAGTTTAATAAAAATGTAACACACTAGTTGCTAGATTAACGCCAATATTGATGGAAGGGAAATTAATTTTAAAACAATTTCGAAATAAATAAAAAAAACATATATAAAAAAATAAATAAAATTTCGAAATTACAAATAAAATAAAATAAAATTTCGAAATTATAAATATAATAAAATAAAATTTCGAAATTATAAATAAAAGATGAAATTTGACAACTAATATTCAAAAGAAATTGATCATAGCTAGATTAAAACTTACATTGTTATATGAAACTATTAAAATGAATTCCTAAAATGGCTACATTTTTTATGAATTCATCTCCAAAATAAAAGGAAAACAAATTTTCTAATTAATCTACATGCTTGGAATTATAACTTATTAATCGGATTAAAATAGGCGCAACTGACAAATTGCAATCAAAATAGCACAAAAGAAAATTACGTCATGCCTTACTAAAATCGAAGTTATAAATAAAATATGGCGTTTATAAATAATATATTAAAATTAACTAATTATCCCATAACTAATTTAAACCACATATGAGTGGATAAATAAGCCGTTGAAATTAATATCTAACTTCCGAAATCAGTTCAAATTCAAACTTAACTAGATTTAGCTATGTGTTCACAATTAACCTATCGTTGATCATGTTAAAACATTCATAGCTAGTGAACTAACCAATTTTACCAAACCGAATCGTTAACCAATTTAAGCTATTCTTCTCTTATTCCAATTATTAAACCCTTTGACAGTAACGAGCGTGCTTAAACATACATTACTTAATAATCGAGCTAAAACAGAATATTGCTTAATATATCACTATAATTTGCCTAATTATGTAAAGCGGCAGAAATATACAGAATAATGATACATAAAATAACCTAAATACAATTAAAAAGACATAAAGAAAAAGCTAAATTAAAAATTAAAAATTTCATTCTTCAAATGTGTTCATGCTTTCACGTTTCGGATACAAGAATTACAGCAGTGTACCTGGTATTGGGTCACAAAGAAAAGGAAGATCAGTAGTGCAGCAGTAGCACAACGCAGCAACAACAGCAGAATACCACTGCAAATAGCAGCAACAAAACCAGCAGTAACCCAGTAATAGCGATCAATACAGTAGCAGAAAAACTAGTTGCCAAAGTAGTTGCTTCTGATTTTTAATACTCCAGAAAAGAAGCTTGAAGCTTCAGTAAACAATAGGAATTGATGCTGAAGAAATGAAATAAATTCTTTTCTTCTCTGACTTTTGAACTCTCTTTAATTCTTAAGATTCGAAAATATTTTTATCTTCTCTTCAGTTTTGAAATTTCTCTTCCAAAAAAAATTCTTCTCAAAAATTCCTCCTTTTCAATTACAAGACTTCTTCTATATATACACAAGTGCAAAACCACCCCTTAATTATTATTCCTACACTTTTATTATTACACATTATTTCTAATTATCAATCAGAAAAAGCAGTCAAACGTGGGCCCTGCTATCTCCACTCTCTTTAACTTTAATAATTATGATCCCCACCTCTTTTACTTTACATCATTATGTCTTGTCCCTCACTAACCCTTGTCCCCTCTTATTTTAATTAAAAGTTATTGGTCCACATTTAATCAATTTCCAAAATACCCCTAAAATTACCGAAAATTACTATTCTACCCTATCAGCTATAACAAAACCCCTAAATCAATTAACCAAAATATAACAGTTATAACCAATTTCTTAATCAAATTCAATCAACAATTTAAACTAGATGAAGAACAACAAAGAAACAACTGAAATTATTTTGAACAACATTCTTAACAAATATACTTTCAGATTCAATAACAATAACAAAATTGAACATAACAAACAAGAAGACTTCAATCACCAAATTCGGATTCAAATTAAAATTAACATATCAAACAAACAAAAATTCAAATTTCTAGCTTAGATCCAAATTTAAACTTAACACAACCATAAAACATATTCAAATCAATAAACTCAATATTCAATTGAACTTCAAATTAAATTTATCAACATCACAATCAGGATAAAAGATTCAAGTGATTAAACTAAAATATTTCTAATATTAAAACTAAACAAACCCAAATGAGTAAAACAAACTGAATAATAATAAAAAACATGATAAATAACTAGTAAAAATAATCAAACAAACATACAACAATTTTGGATCTGAAAATACCAAACAAAATATGGACAAGAACGAAATTTAAATCGACTAACCGGATCGAAACAACGACGAACTCGCCTAGCAACAAATCTGCCCGGAAATTCGAA
>MU676025.1:0-35633 GCA_026770625.1 Nicotiana glauca
TGATGTTTTCCCAATTAATCCCCTTTTATTTATTTTAATTTTTGGAATTCTTTACTTGGGGTAAAAATCACGTGCCCACAACCAATATAGCCCAATATATCATGGAAGTTATATCATGGCAGCCAAGTATGTCAATTAGTATAAATTTTTTAAACTACATCTATATTGTTAAGATATGTGTGAAGAGGTGTATATATTAAAATTTAAAGAACAAAAGTACAAGGTCAAAATGATGAGAGGTGATCTTGGTAGTTTGCTTAATTGTCAACAAAGTCCTGATCAGATAAAGCAAGCGAAAAGGATAAAAAGAACCTAGGCCAAAAATATCGTATGTGAAGAAATATTCGGTGAAATATGTTTGTATTTTCTAAAATCAGAATAAGAAAAAAATTACATGTATCTAATTAAACTTTGATTACTCATCTTCATAAGTTAAGACAATATTCAATTATCTTGATCAAAACAAGTAACTATATGATGATCCACATGATAATTTAAAGAAACATGAATATTTTCCTTTTATGCATAATTATTTATTCAAAGCTTAATTTTTATTATACAAAACTTTTACTACGAGACTAAGTATACACGTGCAACGCACGTATCGAGAAACTAGTAAGTTAAAACACACTAATAATATAAATTTCTTGTATTCATAGTTTATATAAGTTAAATCCTTTTAAAAATTACTTGACTTACCTTATGCATTAATTTTTGGGCCGGGTTAAGTTAAGCGCACCGTTGAACGTCCAATCTCTCCAACACTGCCAATATCTTTCACTCCTTTTTATAGGTATAGAATTGTGAAACATGTGAAATTGGAACATGATATATTTAGACAAGTTGGTTGGCAAAGTAATTAAGTGCTTATTGTGTAGGAGGAAAAGTTGAGGTTGTACCTATCTTTATTCATCAACAAGCTTCCTCGAATCAAAGATTTATATTACTCTCAGATTCATGCATTCCACTATTCAATTTCACCAGCATATACAGTCACCTACTTGGCTAAAACTTGAGCTTCTTATGCTCGTACGACGATCCTTGAATACTGGGACGTGGCCGATACAACCGCCTAATGTGGCTGAATATAACCATCGAACAATGGCGTAAAGGATCTCAATGGTTCAAAATGGATCGATCTCTTGCTGCGAAAATTTCTTCGGATCGCAAGTTTTACCCTATTTTTCAAGAACATTGTCAAGCTTCTTAGTGAATATTTTATATCCTCAAATGAATTCAAACAGGACGATTACTTGGGTTGATTGGTCAAGAGGTGGTCCTCATCCTAGGAAATTTGGATGGCATAATATTAAGGATGAGTTTTTGAATCAAATTCGATTTGCGACAGAATATTTGTATAATGGGAATATTACGACAAATATTTGTTATCTCTTTGCTAAGAAATTTATGTCGGATTCATCAGTGCCCTTGTTGCGGGTTGCGCCCACTGTGCTTGGATCTCATCCTTAAAGACATTGATAGGGTACTGTCAACGTATATAAGTTATATCGAAAATAGGAAAGCAAAATTAATTGTCAATTGTATCTATAAAGACTCGGTCAGTTATTTTGAGTATTTTGACCCTGATCCCCTATTTATTGCCTCTTATATATTGTATTGTGGTTATGTAACTTGCCGGAGTATTTGATTTTGGTTTCGGGGTGAGTTTCGGAGTGAAATGGGACATATAGTCCCTAAGTTGAAAGAGTTGACGGTTATGTGTTTTGGGACTTGTTGGTATATTCAGACAGGGCCCCGGGGCCCCGATGTGATTCGGATTGAATTTAGAACAAATTTGAACTAGTCTCTTTGCTGATGTTTCAGCCTTCTAGTGTCATCGCACCTGCCAAGGGATTGGCCGCAGGTGCGGACTCACGGGTGCGAGTGGTGAAGCATAGAAGCGAAAAGAAGCAGCCCAGGTCTGGGCTCGCAGGTGCGCCTCCTCAGGAGCGAACCTTGCCTTCATAGAAGCAGAATTTGGGGGAAGGCCTTGGGCAAGAACGCATGTGCGGTCATTTTCTCTGCAGAAGCGGGCTCGTAGATGCGAGCAATTGTCCGTAGAAGCAGAACTTCAGAACTTAAGTTGGAACCATTGCCGTGATGGTTTTTCCGCAGTAGCAGTATTACAGATGCGACCCATAGCCGCAAATGCGAAATCGCTGGGGCAGAAAGGGGATCTTCAAGGATTTGAATTTGATTTTCATATTTTGGAGTTAGAGAGCTGGGTTTGTGGCAATTTTCGAGGGTTCTTCAAGGAAATCATTGTGATAAGTGATTCTAACTCGGTTTTGATTATATTACACGAAGCCATTGTTATTTTCGTTATTTAATTAGTGATTTGAGTTGGAAATTTGGGGAAAAATTATGAAAACTTGTTAAGCTAAAATTTGGAGATTTGAAAGGAGATTTGAGTAATTCTTGTATGGTTGGACTCGTTATCGAATGAGTGTTTGGATTTTAGAATTTTGGTTGGGTTCCGAGATGCGGATCAGGTTGGCTTTTAGAGTTGACTTTTTATTTCTTTGTAAAGATCGTAACTTTATTATTCGAAATAGCTTCTTATAGTTTATATTTATGCTATGAAGTTATTTTGGCTAGATTCGAGCTGTTCGGAGTTGGTTAATCGAGAGAAATGCCTACTAGTGGATTGAGTTATCGTGTTTTGAGGTAAGTGTCCTGCCTATCTTTGTGTGGGAGAGTTACCCCTTAGGATTGGTGTTGGTTTGTGTTAATTGTGATATGTGAAGCTGCATACGCAAGGTGACGAGTGTGTACACGTGCTAAATATAAAATTGACCAGTTTTAGCTATGTGGATTCCTTTTCTGCTTTAATTGAGTTACCGTAACATGTTATATTCATCATCATTAGTCTATCTTCACATGCTCTACTTGTCTTATATTTTACCTGTTAAATTGTCTTTACATGTTTAGTTGAAGTATTGTTTCCTCTATTCCGCACTTATTATTTAACTGTTGAGTTCTTTACTTGAAGCTGTTATTCTTGGGATATCTTGTTGTTGAGTTATGAAGGCAGAGATCCACATTGAGGCAAAGTTATAAAGTTGTGAAATACTATTCTTGTTGAGGTATTCACCTTCGATTGTTGTTGTTGATACTCTTGTGCATATTGTGGTTGAACCGTGGGCTACTTGTTGTGAAAAAAACTATTGTTGTTGGTTTCTTGGCAAGTTGTGATATTAGGCACTTGAGGTGAGATTTGTGATACATTGTAATATTGATACACATGCGGCGGTATGAGGTTTTGGTGTTGAAATGCATGTCATGAGATAAGTTGAGCTTGATACACGTGTTACTAGTAGGGGAACTAATTGTGATAAGGTGGGCTAACATGCGGGAAGCTATTTCGGGAAAAATAATTTTCAAAACTAAATGCAAGTCACCCGCGGTGATATAAGGAAAGATTGTGGATTGTTTTGTGATTTGAGACTTCGAGGAGGTACCTCAGTATTGACTCTTCTTTGATACTTTTCCATTATTTCACTTGCGCTTTGGTTGCTTTGTTTCCTTTTCTTAACATCCTTTGTTTTCTTCGATGGTGCATCATTCGTCTTAGTTTAGTCTAGTCAATCTTGTATATTTTTTACTTGTTTCAATTTCATTTTGTTATTATTACATTGGTAATTACTCGTTCAATTTCTTATTTATTCCAGTAGCGCCTTTACCTGACCTCGTCACTACTCTATCAAGGTTAGGCTTGGCACTTACTGGATATCGTTATGGTGTACTCATACTTTGCTTATGCACATCTTTTTGTGCAGATGTAAGGCCCCATAAAATCTTACCTAGAACTCGAGGTTTTGAGGTGCCGAGGTAGGCTAATGTGTTTGAGAATTGTGTTGACTTTTTGGGTTGTATAGTGCGTTAGGGAGTTGAAAAATAAAATTTGCAGAGCATGGCATTTATGCAGTCCACTATGTGACTGCAGATCGGCCGCAAAATGCAACAGGGTCTAAGCCAATTTTTGAAGATCATTATGCGGTATATTATGCGACCGCATAATCATTTTGCGGGCCACATTTTCGTCGTAGAGTTAGCACGAAGAATTTTATTAGGTAATTTTGTGGTCTATTATGCGGCTGAATAACTGGTCTGCGGACCATAGACCTGGCCGCACACTTGTTCAGGGCTGCCCAACTTTTGGAGCTCGATTTCGTGGTGCACTGTGCATATCGCATACTTGTTCTATGGTCCACTTTGTGACTGCAGAGTTGAGTTCAGAGGGCCCATTTTCTATTTTTATAACCCGACCTATTTTGATAAATAGACTTTAAGGGACTGTTTTTGAAGGAGAATTATGATATTTTAAGAGAGGGGGAGGAACTACAGAGAGAAGGAGGAGCTCCAACACCTCCCACTTAAATTCCTTCATCCAGCCTTGGAGAATTCACAAAGAAATCTAGAAAAATTATCAACTAAAGAGGTAAGGTTCTAGTCCTAGCCTTCAATTTCGAAATTTAGGTTGGGAATAAGTAATGAGAAAATGATTTTGGAGAGTAAGAGTTGGTTAATGATGCATGCATGTGCCAATGAAGGTGGTAGGGAGGTTGTGGAGTATGTATGAGTGACCTATTGAAATGGGGATTGCTTATTGGGTGAAGGAATATCACCATAGGACCCTATAGTCGAATATGCCCACCTAGTGTTTGATGAAATGCTTAAAATAAGCTGAGCCTACGAATATCTTCCTAATTATGAAATTCTAATTATGTCTCTTAACAAATTAAAGTTGGTAGGATTTTTGGAATATTGTAGTAATTTAATGAAATCTCAAAGTGAGGTATGTAGGCTAAACTTCTTTTAGAATCAAATCCCACGATGTTCTCGTAAGTTTCAAATATGATGGGTTAAGCTTTTATTCCTCATGTTCCGAGTTATTCCTTATAAATTTGACTATTCCGAACAAGCTTGTGTCTTATGTACTAAAAATGTGTGCCAAATGATCCTATAATATTATATTCTCCGTCGGGAATGTATTCAAGCGTGGTTTATGGACAAAATATTATGACTTCAGTTCGTGTTTCAATGTAAAATTTATTGTGCCTTGTTCTTGGAAAGAAAACTCAACGATTTAGAACTCCTATTATTCATATGCATGTGTTAAAAGTCTTGATTACAAAAGTCGTTAATGTTGATAACATATGATGATACTTGAAAATGAAAGAAGTAAGGATAAGATATAAAATGTGGCCATTGTACCAAGAATGAAATTAAGCTTGTGGCCACTAGTCCCAATGAAATGAAAAGACGAGTTAAAGACTATGAAATGATCTATAAATCCTTTTTATAATAAATATTTTTGGAGTATCGTTTAGTCACCGAGGAATAATAGGTTGAAATACCTAACCTCGAAACTACACGTGTCAGTGTTGTCACGACCCAATTCTGATTTAGGTCGTGATGGCGCCCAGCACCGTTGCTAGGCAAGCTAACAGTGAAAAATCTAGTGATTTCCATTTTTAGTTTCTCAAATAGTAAACTTTCCTTAAAAAAATTAATGAATAGCAGATTTATAAAGCAATCAAAATGAAAGTATCTAAATAAAACCATAATTGTAGAAATACAACCCAAAAGCATAAGTCTACTAGTGTGTGAAAAGACTCAGTATCACAAGTGTATGAGCATTCTAGTAGAATATATAAAAGAATACTAGTCTACTGTCTGAAATGTAATAAATAGAAAAATAGTACAAAAGAGACTCTGGCTGCTGCAGTATGACTCGGAAGGGTAGATCATTGTGTAGTCTCAAAGTGGGGATCAAATATGTGCGCCAGACTGGTAACTAGATGTACCTGCTTCAGATCCTGTACAATTAAGTACATAAGTGTAACACGAGTATATAAATAATATGTAACCAGTAAGTATCCAGTCTAACCTCAAAGAAGTAGTGACGAGGGGTCGACTTTGATACTTATGGGCTAACAATAATATATTAAAACTTTATACTAACCATGGATTTCGTAAATAACACTGAAAGCTCAATAACAAGAAATAATGAATTCTTCTTTCAAAAGAATTAAATCCCAACTTTAGTTTTATTATTTAACACCTTGCATTTCAAGACATTTAAGCAATATAAATTTTGAATAATTTCAAAGAATTATCATGTGCAAATTATGTTGAGGTCGTACGGTCCAATCTAACATAATATTTAAAGTAAGTGTTGTCAAGGTTCAAAGGGCTCAAACCATAGATGCATCTATCTGCTACCGAGATGCTCGGCCCGCTCCACAAATAGAGAACATTTCAAAATAAAACACAAATTCTCATTTATTGTCAAGTGTTCCATTCGCAACTTCGAGTATGTGAATTTTACCTTTTACACTTCTTTTATCGACTTCCAATATGGCCTAAGCAATAAATCAACAAGTATGGGTGCAAAACATTTCAAGTATAGCATGATGCGGGTCCTAGACTACCCGGACAATATATAATTAGTAGTTACGCACGGACTCTCTTCACCTCGTACGTACGTAGCCCCAACAAATAGGTATACATATTTATTTAATTCATCTATGGGGTTAATTCTATCTTACAAGATTAGAAAGGAGACTTACCTAATCTCAAGGCCTTCTTCTTGGTCCAAGATTATGCTCAAACCGGTGCCGAATAATCCAAAAGTATTCTAACTATTTAAGTGATTAGCCAACCCTAATTATAAAGTTCCTAAAATTCACCCCCAGGCTCACGTGCCTAGATTTCAGAAAATTTCGAAGAAACTTGTTACTCATAACCTCATGAACTCAAATATATGATTTTTACCAAATTCCATAACAAATTTCCTAGTTAAACATGTTTATCAAAAACCTAGGTTTTCCATCTAACCAATGAATTCCACAAATTTACATGATAAAATCTACCTATAATCTAGGTATTGAATTTACATTAGGTAGGAATTACTTACCCTTAATAGCTAGGTTAAAATATCCCTTTTTGAACCTTTATAATCTCCCAAGTGTGTGAAGAATGGGAGAAAAATTCCTAAGTCCCATATTAAATAAACCTTACTGCCTTCAGCAATTCCGCACATGCGGTCACAGGGCCGCCCCTATGCCCTCGCTTCTACGGACAAAAGTCTGCTTATGTGGAAATTCCTTGGGCCGGCTGGTTTCGCTTCTGCGTATAGGGTCCCGCTTCTGCGGAGGTTGGGCCGCACCTACGTATCCTGGGCTGCCCTTCCTTGGCCGCTTCTGCGAGGCTTGGCTCGCTTCTGCGAGCTTGCACCTGCAGCTATCCAAGCGCACGTGCGATTATGACAGAATTGGAAGCTTCAACTGCTCCTCCAAATTTCCAACTTAATCCAAGCCTCGTCCGATTGACACTCGGGGCCACCGGGGCCCCGCTCGAACATAACAACAAGTTTGGAATCATAAAACGGACTCGCTCGAACTATCGGAACGACCAAAAAACACTAAAACTAAGAATCACACCCCAAAACCAATTGAATCAAACTTATGAACTTTAAGTTCTTCAATTTACTTCCAATGTGCCGAGATGTACTTAAACTACGCGGAATGACACCAAATTTTGTGTGCAAGTCCTAAATGACATTACGGAGCTTTTCCCGATGTCAAAATTCTATTTGGACCTTGATATCACCAAAACCTGCTCCAAACCAAATTTGAAGAACTTCTAAAATCTTCAAAGAACCAACTTTCACTATCAAGCGCCAAAATGCTCCTGGGTCTTCCAAACCCGATCCGAACATACGCTCAAGTCTGAAATCATCATACGAACCTATTGAAACGGTCAAAATCCGATTCTAGGGTCGTTTACTCAAAATATTGACTGAAGTCAAACTTGGCCTTTTAAGCCAACCTAAGGAATCAAGTATTTCGATTTCAACCCGAACTCTTCCAAATCTCGAACTTACCATCCATGTAAGTCATAAAATAGTAAATGCATTCACGAGAAGTTTTATTTAAGGAAACAAGGTTCTAGAAAGCAAAACGACCAGTCGGGTCGTTACATTCTCCACCTCTTAAACAAACGTTCATTCTTGAACGGGTTTAGATTCATAACTGAAGTGCTGAATAAAAGTGAATTATGCTCCTCATGTCCTCCTCGAACTCCTAGGTGGCCTCCTCGGCTGGTTGGCCCCTCCACTGAAACTTTATCGCAGAAATCCTCTTGAATCTCAACTAGCTATCCTGTCTAGCAACAATGGCAACTAGTTTCTCTTCATAACCCAGGCTCTCATCTAACTGAATATTGCTGAATTTTAACACATGTGAAAAGTCGGTGTGATACCTCCGGAGGATAGACACGTGAAAAACCAGATGAACCCTGAGAGGCTGGGAGGTATAGCAAGCTCATACGCAACCTTCCCAACTCGTGTCAACACCTCAAATGGGCCTATAAACCTTGGGCTAAACTTACCCTTCTTACCGAATCCCATAATCCCCTTCATCAGCTAGACTTTCAAGAGAACCTTCTTACCCACCATAAATGATAAATCACGCGCCTTTTGATCCACATAACTCTTTTATCTGGACTGTGCTGTGCTAAGTCGCTTATGAATGAACTTTACCTTTTCCAAGGTATCCTTCACCAAATCAGTACCATATAACTTAGCCTCACCGGGATCAAACCACCCGATGGGAGAACGATACCGCCGACCATATAAAGTCTCAAATTGAGCAATCTTGATACTGGACCGATAATTGTTATTGTAAGCAAACTCGATTAGAGGTAAGAATCGATCCCAGTACCCTCCAAAGTCAGTCATACATGCTCTGAGCATGTCCTCTAAGATCTGAACTGTCCACTCCCACTGCCCTTCGATCTGTGGATAAAATGTTGTACTAAGCCCTACATGGGTCCTCAACTCACTCTGTACGACTCTCTAGAAATGTGAAGTAAACTGTGGGCCTCTATCTGATATGATGGAAACAGACACACCATGCAATCGGACTATCTCCTAAATATAAATCAGGGCCAACTATACGTAGTCACAACTGCAATGAATGTGCCGACTTGGTCAACCTGTCGACAATGATCCAAACTGCATCAAACTACCGCAAGGTCCATGATAACCTAACAATGAAGTCCATAGTAATGCGCACCCACTTCCACTCTGGCATAGTTATTTGCTAGAGTAGGCCTCCTAGCCTCTGGTGCTCATACTTAACCTGCTGGAAATTTAGGCACCTTGATACATACTCAACTATGTCTATCTTCATCCGCCGCCACCAATAATGCTGCCTCAGGTCATGATATATCTTCATAGCACCTGGATGAATAGAATCTCGAGAACTGTGTGTCTCCTCTAGAATCTTCCCTCTCAAGCCATCGATATTAGGAACACATACATGACTTGGGAGTCATAGAATACCATCCTCACTGATAGAAACCTCCTTGGCACCACCCTCTAATAACATCTCTTTGAGGACCATCA
Source organism: Nicotiana glauca (assembly GCA_026770625.1). Classification (NCBI taxonomy): domain Eukaryota; kingdom Viridiplantae; phylum Streptophyta; class Magnoliopsida; order Solanales; family Solanaceae; genus Nicotiana; species Nicotiana glauca. The sequence continues at coordinate 9,416 of MU676025.1, forward strand.
AAATGTATATTATCAAACTATCGGGCTTTGATCTGCTCCAATAGTGAAGACTGAGCAACAACGTATGCAAGAACTCGACTGGGCTCTGAAATGTCCAACCTCACAAGTCTGTTAGCCTAGGACTTAATGTCCACTGCTAATGGACTTTCCTCTACTAAAATGAATGCCAAGCTACCCATATTCTCTGCCTTTCTGCTCAAGGCATCCACAACTATAGTCTCCTTGCTTAGATGATAAAGAATGGTGATGTCATAATCCTTCAGTAACTCAAGCCATCTGCGCTACCTCAAATTGAGATCCCTTTACTTGAACAAATGTTGCAAGTTGCGATAATCGGTGTAAACCTTAAAGGATACCCCATAAAGATAATGCATCCAGATCTTAAGAGAATGAAAAATAGCGGCTAACTCTAGGTCATGTAGAGGGTAATTCTTCTCATGAATCTTTAATTGACATGAAGCATATGCAATAACTTGCCCATCTTGCTGCAGTACACAACCCAAGCCAATGCGTGAAGCATCACAATACACTGTATACATCCTTAAACCGAAAGGCAACACCAAAACCGATACCGTAGTAAAAGCTATCTTGAGCTTCTAAAATCTCACCTCACATTCATTGGACCAACAAAATAGAGCACCCTTCTGGGTCAATCTAGTCAAAGATGCTGTAATGGGTGAAAAGTCATCCACAAATAACCTACTAATCCCAAGAAAATTCTGATCTGAGTTCCAGAAGTAGGATGAGGCCAACTCTGAACTGCCTCAATCTTCTTGGGATCCACCTTAATACCCTCGCACGATACTAAATGCCCCAAGAATGCCACAGAATCTAACCAAAACTTACTTTGAGAACTTAGCATATAGTTTCTGTTCCCGCATGGTCTGAAACACCACTCTCAAATGTTGCTCGTGCTCCTCCAAACTATGCGAGCAGATCAAGATGTCATCAATGAAGACAATGACAAACGAATCAATATAAGTCCTGAACACCATGTTCATCAAATCCATAAACACCGTTGGGGCATTAGTCAAACCGAAGAACATCACTAGAAACTCATAATGGCCATATGTAGTACAGAAAGCGGTCTTCAAAACATTTGAGTCCCGAATCTTCAACCGATGGTACTCTGATCTCTAGTAAATCTTAGAGAACACCCTAACACCCTACAATTGGTCAAATAAATCATCAATACACTGCAATGGGTACTTGTTCTTGATGGTGACCCTGTTCAACCGGAGGTAATGATTGCACATCCGCACAGTCCCATCTTTCTTCTTCACAAATAACATTGGTGCATCCCAAGGTGATACACTTGGTCTGACGAACCCCTTTGCTAGTAACTCCGCAAGCTGCTTCTTTAACTCCTTCAACTCTTTCTGAGCCATACGGTATGGTGAGATATATATAGGTTGGGTACCTAGAGCTAAGTCAATACATAAATCAATGTAACGATCTTGTGGCATGCTTGGAAGGTTATAAGGAAACACATCGGCGAACTCCCAGACTATTGGCTCTAAATCCATCACCGAACAATCTGCGGTAGTATCCCGAACATAAGTTAGATAGGACAAACAACCCTTCTCGACCAAATGTCGAGCCTTTATAAAAGAGATAACCCGACAAGATGTACTAATCGACGAAAGCTTCCACTCTAATCTATACAACTCTGACATCGCTAAGGTAACAGTTTTGGTATGACAGTCAATGGCGTGATATAGGGATAACCAGTCCATGTCCAGGATAACTTTAAAGTCGGTCATATCACGGAGTAGAAGGTCTGCTCTAGTCTCGTAACCATAGAATGTGACCACACATGACCAGTAGATCTGATCCTCAACAACAGAATTGCCCACATGAGTGGACACATAAACTGGAGTACCTAAGGACTCACAAGGAATATCCTGGAAATGAGCAAACAAAGAATACACGTACAAATAGGTAGACCCTGGATCAAATATAATCGAAGAATCCCTACCGCAGACAAAAATAATATATGTGATCACAGCATCTGAGGCCACTGCATCTGGTCTGGCCGAAAAGGCATAGAACCTGGCTAGAGCGTCGACCGGATCGCCTCCGCCTGACTGAATAGTAGCTGGATGAACTCCCCCTTCCTAGCCTCCATCTCTAGGACGGCCTCTACCCGTCTGCCCTCCGCCTCTAGGCAGCCGGACAACTGGTGTTGTAATCATGGGCTGCTGGCCCTATTGTACTTCCTTTCCCCCAAGCCTGGGGCATAATCTCTGCACATGAATGGGATTTCTACACTTGAAACAACCTCTTGGTGTGGTGATCCGCTACCCTAAAGTCTGGCTTTGATGGCTTGAAGAGCTACTGGAAGAACCATGAATAGCTAGTGGGCGGTATGAACTCTCTGTATGGAACTCAAATAGGAGCTGGAAAAACCCTGGTGGCCTCTAAGTACCTAACAGAAGAACCTTGAATGGCTGGTGGGCGTTAAGAATTCTCTAACATGGCGCTGAAATAGGATTGCCCCGGAGCACCCAGAGGAGGTAGTGGGGGTAGATATGTGGGCCTGCTAGGCTGACCCCTCCTAAAATGACCTCGGCCCCCAGCCAGAGAACCTATGAACAACTCGGAATAACGAACCCTCTTTTTCCACTACATCTTCTCTCTACCTCTCAAACAGTAACCCTCAATCCTCCGAGCTATCTCCGCTACTAGCTGATAAGAAATCCGCATCTCAATCTCCCGAGTCATAGTAGCCTGAATAACTGAGTGCATCCCCACAACAAACCTTCACACTCTCTCTCTATATTAGTAGGAAGTATCAGAAGTGCATGGCACGATAACTTAGAGAATCTCGCCTCATAATCAGTCGCAGGCATATGACCTTGCTGTAGTAGCTCAAACTGAAACCGAAATTGTTCCCTCCGAGAGGGTGGAATATACCTGTCCAAGAATAGGAGTGTGAACTAGTCCCAAGTCATGAGAGGAGAACCCATTAGTTTACCAAGAAGATGAGACTGCCACCACCTACGTGCTCTACCCTATAATTGGAAAGTAGTGAAATTTACCCCATGGGACTCCAACATCCTCACATTGCACAGTCTATCCCTACGCCTATCAATGAAATCCTGGGGATCCTCATGTCGCACACCTCTAAAGACAGGAGGGTGTAGCCTAGTCCTTTGTCCAATGGCTTTCACGGCTGGTCTAGGCTCAGGTGCAACTGGCTAGGCTCCATCTATGGGTAGTGCACCCGGGGTCTGATATACGACAATTGCATGCCCCCGATCCTGGGTAGTAGGTGTCTGTGCTCCCCCTCCCACCTGATATGTGGCTGGGTCCGCTAAAAATAAACCTACCTGAGTCATAGTATCCATGAACCACATCATACAACTGACATGGAATCTACCGGGGCTGGCTTTGCTACAGGAACCTTGCCTAGCTCCTCGACGATAGGATTCTCGACTAGATCCATTGGTGGTGCAACTGGGGCGACTCTGGGTGTGCTTACCCCCTACCTCGGGTTGGTGCCCTCCCCCGTCCTCTGCTCCGACTCTAACAACAGGGGGAGCAACTCCTCCCGGGTCCAGAACATCTGTCGTGTGTGTTCTCATCATCTATGAGAGAATAGAAGAAAGAAAATTAGTATGCCATCAACTACACGATAGAAGATGAATGAAGATTAGTTTCCTAACACCCTATAGCCTCTTTAAGATAAGTACAGATGTCTCATTACCGATCTATAAGACTCTATTAGGAATGCCCATAACTTTGAGACCTACGTGAACCTAGTGCTCTGATACCATGTTATCACGACCAATTCTGATTTAGGCCGTGATGGCGCCCAACACCGTTGCTAGGCAAGCCAACAGTGAAAAATCTAGTGATTTCCATTTTTAATAAGTTTCTTAAATAGTTAACTTTCCTTAAATAAAAAAAATTAATGAATAACGGATTTTAAAGCACTCAAAACGAAAGCAGCTAAATGAAATCATAACTGTAGAAATACGACCCAAAATCATAAGTCTACTAGTGTGTGCCAAGAACCAGTGTCACAATTGAATGAGCATTCTAGTAGAATATACAAAAGAATACTAGTATACTGTATGAAATGTAACAGATGGAAAATAATACAAAAGGAAGACTCTAGCTGCTGCAATACGGCTCGGAAGGATACAGCTCGGAAGGACAGCTCACCGCGTAGTCTCAAAGCGAGGATCAAATATGCACGCCGGACAGGTAATCAGATGTACATGCCTCAAATCATGTACAATTAAGTACAGAAGAGTAGCATGAGTACAAAAATAATATGTACCCAATAAGTATTCTAACCTCGAAGAATTAATGATGAGGGGTCGGCTTTGACACTTAATATGGGCTAATAATAATTTATTAAAATTTTATACTAAGAATGGATTTCTTGAATAATACTGAAAGCTCAATAACAGGAAATAATGAATTCTTCTTTTACAAAAATTAAATCCCAAGTTTAATTTTATCATTTAACAGCTTGTATTTCAAGATATTTAAGCAATATAAATTATGAATAGTTCCAAAGAATTATCATGCACAAATTATGCTGAGGTCGTATGACCCGATCTAACATAATACTCCCTCCGTTTCAATTTATGTGAACTCATTTGACTGGGCACGGAGTTTAAGAAAAGATAGAAGACTTTTGAACTTGTGGTGTAAAATGAAGCACATATATTTTGTGTGGCTATAAATCATTGCATAAAGGTAAATTGTTTCCAAATAGGGAAAGAGGTCATTCTTTTTAGCATGGACTAAAAAGAAAATAGGTTCACATAAATTGAAATGGAGGAAGTATTTAAACAGTGCATTGTCGATCGAACGGCTTAAACCATAGATGCATCTATCTGCTACTGAGGCTCTTGGCCCGCTCCAGAAATAGAGAACATTTCAAATGAGACACTAATTCTCATTTATAGTCAATGTTCTATTCGGAACTTCAAGTAAGTGAATTTTTACCTTTTACAATTATTTTATCAACTTCCAATATGACCTATGTAATAAATTAAAAGTATGGGTGTAAACAATTCAAGTATATCATGACGTGGGTCCTAGACTACCCAGACAATAACATAATTAGTAGCTACTTATGGACTCTCATCACCTTGTACGTACATAGCCTCGCACAAATAGGTACACATATTTTTTTAGTTCACCTATGGAGTTAATTCCCTCTTACAAGGCTAGAAAGGAAACTTACCTCATCTCAAGGCCTACTTCTCGGTCCAAGATTATGCTCAAACCTGCAAACCAGTGATGAATAATCCAGAACTATTCAAATAGTGTATAAACTAATCAATATATGTTCAAAAGTTCATATTCTAACTATTTAAGTAATTAGACGTCCCTAAACGTAAGGTTCCTAAAATTTAATCCCGGGCTCATGTGCCTAGATTTTGAATTTTTTTGAAGAAAGTTGTTACCCATAACCTCATGAACTCAAATATATAATTTTTACCAAATTCCATAACAAATTTTCACTTCTACAAAATCTAGTTTTAGCGAAGGACAAATTCTGTAGCTATATAGAGAAATCCGACGCTAATCTCCTTTAGTGATAGATTAGCGACAGATTATCACGAAATTCTGCCAGCTACGGGTGATTTAGTGACAGATTAGCAACAACATTCGTAGCTAATTCTAGTTTTTTTTAGTAGTGTTGTGGTTAAATCTCATTTTTATCAATAACCTAGGTTTTCCATCTAACCCATGAATTTCACAAATTTACATGACAAAATCTACCCATAATCTAGGTATTAAACTTACATTAGGTAGAAATTACTTAACCTCAATAGCTAAATTGAAATCTCCCTTTTTGAAACTCTAAAATCGCCCAAGTGTGTGAAGAATGAGAGAAAAATGCCTAAGTCCCATATTAAATGAACGTCACTACCTCCAGCGATTCCGCACCTTCGATCACAGGGCCGCACCTATGCCTCGCTTCTGCGAAAAAAAGTCCGCTTCTGTGGAAGTTCCCTAGGCCAGTTGGTTTTGCTTCTACGGACATGGTCCCGCTTCTGCGGAAGTTGGGCCGCACCTGTAGATCCTGGGTTACCTTTCCTTGGCCGCTTCTGCAAGGCTTGGCTTGATTCTGCAAGCTCGCACTTGAGGCGGGCCAAGCGCAGATGCGATCATGAATGAACTGGGAGCTTCAACTACTCCTCCAAATTTATAACTTGTTCCGAGCCTCGTCCTATTGACACTTGGGGCACCGCAACCCTGCCCGAATATACCAACAAGTTTGGAATCATAAAATGGACTTTCTTAAACTCTCGAAACTCCCGAAACAACACTAAAACTAAGAATCACACCCCAAAACCAATTGAATCAAACTTATAAACTTCAAGTTCTTCAATTTACTTCCAAAGCACCGAGACGTACTTAAACTACTCGGAATGACAACAAATTTTGCGTGCAAGTCCTAAATGACATTACAGAGCTATTCCTGGTCTCAAAATTCCATTTGGACTTTGATATCACCAAAACTCGCTCCAACCCAAATTTGAAGAAGTTCTAAAATCTTCAAAGAACCAACGTTCACTATCAAGCGCCAAAACGCTTCTAAGCCACCCAAAACCCAATCCGAACATTAGCCCAATTTCAAAATCATCATATGAACCTATTGGAACCATCAAATCCTAATTTTGATGTTGTTTACTTAAAATGTTGACCAAAGTCAAAATTGGCCTTTTTAGACAACCTTAAGGAACCAAGTGTTTCGATTTCAACCCGAACCCTTCCAAATCCTGAACTAACCATCCCCACAAGTCATAAAACAGTAAAAGTATATACAAAAAGTCTTATTTAGGGAAATGAGGTTCTAGAAAGAAAAACAACCTGTCGGGTCATTACAGGTGTATAAGTGATTAAAGTAAAACAGTAAAAGCATGTACGAAAAGTCTTATTTAGGGAAATGGGGTTCTAGAAAGCAAAACGATCGGTCGGGTTATTACATGTGTAAAAATGATTAAAGGGTAAAACCCCTGTATTGATGTGTTGATATAGATGTGTTGACATCATTCCCTTGAATGGGATGAGATGATTGCTAGCGAAAAGTAATGTCGACCCATACAGTATTATGGTGAGACGGCTTAGCCGATCAGGCCATGATCGGACTCCGTGCTAACAACATGGTGGTATATCAATACTAAATATCTCCTAACCTAACACATTGTTATTTACTTGAACTTTATCATTCTCTAACTCGACACTATTATTGTGATAACCCGATATGTCATTTATAGTTTTAACCGTAAAGTCTATATTTTGAAACCCCAATTAGCTCCGTTTAGCTTTTCTTGATTTGTGTGCATAATCCGTGTCTTTATTGAAAGGTTTTATGTGAAAATTTGATTAAAATGTGAAATCGTTCTTTAAAACTCATTTAAGGTGACTTAGGTCAACATTTTAAACAAACAAACCCGAATCCATATTTTGACGGTCCCGATGGGTCCATATTGTGATTTGGGACTTTGGCATATGTCTGGAATCAAACTCGGATGTCCCTAGCTAGATTTATCATAATTTGTTGAAAATTAGAAGTTTAAAGGTTTAAATAAATTCCAAGTTTGGCCGAAGTTTGACTTTGTTGCTACCGGGTCCGTATTTTAATTTCGAAGCTTGGTATTAATTCATTACTGTATTTGTGACTTGTTTGCAAAATTTGGTGCAAAATGGATTTGATTTGAAGTGATTCAGATGTTCGGTTGAAAAATATAAAGTTCTTGAGTTTCATAGAAAATTTCATTCGTTTTGGTGTCAGATTCATAATTTTAGTTGTTATTTTGGTATTTTGATCATGCGAGCGAGTTTGTATGATATTTTTTGACTTGTGTGCATGTTTGGTTGGGAACCCCAAGGGCTCGAGTGAGTTTCGGATAGGCTTCAGAGTGGTTTGGACTTAAGAAATATAGCTGGTGAAAATATGTTCTAGTGCAGGTCTCTGACCTCGCAATTGGAAGGTAAGTGTTCTCATTTGTGAAGAATCAATTTTCTCTCATGTTCGCATTTGCGAAGAGGGGTTGGGTAAGTTAAGATCGCAATTACGATCAGTAGGTCGCATTTGCAAAAATCCATAGTTTGCATTTGGAAATAAATCATCCCAAATGTGATGATAGCAGAGATGGGGCTTCTTCACATCTGCGAAGCATGTCTCGCATTTGCAGTGGTTCGCAATTGTGAACCCTAGGTCGCAACTGCCACATCTGTGCCTGGACAAAAAACTAAGAAACCGAGATTTTACTCATTTTCACAAATCTCAACCCTAAACACCTTAGAGATTATTTTTCCAATAGATTTTGTCACGCCCCAAATTATTTGTACGTAAGGTGTCGTGATGGTACCTAGTCTCTACGACTAGGTAAGCCTAAAAATTACGAAAATAATCAAAAATAAAGACATAATCAACAATTAAATTTCAATAGCTAACCATATAACGGAAAAATATCGCTCAGCATGTACAAGTAAACCAGCACTTAGGTATACACAATGTTCCAAAAACCCAGTAGTCACAGGTCACAAGCTTTAAAATTTTGTCTAATTGTTTCTATACATCAGCAACTAGAAGAAATAAAGGAGGAAAAACATAAAAGAGATAGAGGGGGACTTCGAGGTCTGCAGACACTGGCATATATACCTTGAAATCTCTGGAGCAGCAGCAAGTACGTAACTAATAGCGGGGCTGGTAGGAGGTACCTGCATCTGCACACAAAACATGTGCAGAAGAGTGGCATGAGTACAACACAACGGTACCCAGTAAGTTCCAAGCCTAACCTCGGTATTGTAGTGACGAGGTCAGGGCAGCTCCCGACATACCGTCTCATAGTCCCAATAGTAAATGCTCAATAGGGGATCTCTTGAGATACCGTCTCGTAGTCCCAAAAGTAAACATGCAATGAGATCTCCCGAGGTACCGCCTCGTAATATCAAAAGTAAATGTGCAGGGGATCTCCTAAGGTACTTCTTCGTAGTCCTAAAAGTAAATATGCAGGGAAGATCTCCCGAGGTACCGCCTCGTAGTCCCAAAAGTAAACACATAGCTTGAAAACAGATGGAAACAACAATTAACAACAAGATGTCTACAGTTAAGACTGATACAGATCAAGGAAAAACAAGGATTTAACTATGCATGTTGCACAGATTTCAAATAAGAATTTAAGACACGTAGACATGTGATATTAGTCTAAACAGGATAACTATACATGGTGGTATAACTCAATTAAGATGTAATAGGTTACTACTCAGTAAAAATCAGATTTTTTAACAATTAGCAAATGCATTCGTCACCTCGTGTACACGACATTCACATATCACAGAGGTATTACAACAGTACCAAATCCTAAGGGGATTTCCCCCACACAAGTTTAGGCAAGCCACTTACCTCGACCAAGCTCAATCTATCAGTAAAAATGGCCTTTCCATAATGTTCCAACTCCGAATGGCCCAAATCTAGCCAAAAGCAATTACATACCATAAATATAACTATTAGAAACTAATCTAGTTAATGAACTCAAGACTTTAATAAGAAATAAGAAAATCGCCCAAAAACGTCAACTCAGTCCCACATCTCGAAATTAGGTAAAAGTCACAAAATACGATCACCCATTCACCCACGAGTTCACTCGTACCAAAATTAATCAAATCCGATATCAAAATCTCAATCAAAACCCAAAAATTTGATTGAAGAACTTTTTCCATTTTTTCCCAAAGTTCTCAACTCAAATTTTAAATTAGAAGGTGAATGTAATGATACATTAGTGGGGTATACCAAAAACAAGTGAAGAATCATTACCTAATTGATGCCTCTGAAAACCCCTCAAAATCTCGTCCAAAATTCGAGCTCTCTATCTCAAGTTTTAATAAAAATGGCTAAACCCTCATTTTGAAATGTTTATAACTCGCCTACTGATTCCTTCTTTGCGAACGCGAAAGGCTCCTCGCATTCCCGAAGCACAAAATTGCTTTAGTCCAAAAATCTTCTTCGTGAATGCGAGAGCCCACTCACGAACATGAAGCGCACACAACCCGAACCTAAGCGAACATGGAACCCACATCGTGAACGCATAGGCAAATTGCATGAAGACTTAGTAGACCAGTTTTCTCTACGCGAATGTGGGACCCTCATCGTGAACGCGTAGAATTATTACCTCAAAGATTCGCGAATGCGGGACTTTATCCCTAATGCAAAAACCAAATACTAGCAGCACTCAAATTTCCTCTACGTGAACGCGGGGGAACCTTTGCGAATGTGTAGAAGGAAACCAGACACCAGCAATAGCCGATGCTTCAACTATAATACCATGTCAAATTCTAGTCTGTTAACCATTCGGGATCCACCCGAGGCCCCCGGGACCTTATCCAAACATACCAACAAGTCTTAAAATATTATACAAACTTAGTCGAGCCTTCAAATCACATCAAACAATGCTAAAAATACAAATCGCACTCCAATTCAAACTTAATGAACTTTGAAACTTCAAACTTCTACAACCGGTGCCGAAACCTATCAAATCACGTCTGATTGACCTCAAATTTTGCAGACAAGTTATATTCAACATTATGGACCTACTCCAACTTTTGGAATCAAAATCCAACCCCGATATAAAAAATTCCAAATTCCACTTCCGTTCAAACTTCCAAAAAATTCAACATTCGATATTTCTAGCCTAATTTAGCTATAGACCTTCAATTCACAATCCGGACACGCTCCTAAGTCTAAAATTATCCAACGGAGCTAACAGAATCGACAAAACTCCACTTCAGAGTCATCTTCATATGGTTCTAACTACAGTCAAAATCCTAGAACTTAAGATTTCATTTTAGGGACTAAGTATCCCAAATCACTCTAAAACCAAAAATAAAACCTCCCAAGAAGTCACATAAGTAGAAAAAGATACGAGAAAAGTAGTAAATAGGGGTTCGAGGCTAATATTGTCAAAATGACCAACCAGGTCATTATACTTTTCTTCCCTAATTCATTGGTAAGTTGCCTTAATCTACTTTCTTTCAATTACCCATTACATTTCATAAGTTTTCAACATTAAATCTAGGAATTTCATGGTAGAAATTGGAGATTTGGGTAGAAGTAGGGATTTTTGTAAAATTGGAATTTAGACCTCGAATGAGGCCGAATTTCAAAACTAATTCCATAACCGGGCCTGGAGTGAATGGGTAATCGGGTTTTGCTTTGAATTTTGGATTTTAACCAAGCAAACATGGGGTTGAATTTTAAAATAATGATCTAAATTGAACCACTTTAATTCGTGAGCAGTTTCTAATGCTTATTTTTAACAGTTTGGTCAATAATTTGTTAGATTTGTTTGGTTTGGAGGCTTTTTCGAAAGGTAAGGTCGCTGTTGAACTTTGAGTGAATTGCGGAGTGAGGTAAGTGTTGGGTCTAACCTTTATTTCAGGGAATAGGAACCCTTGAGCCGTGTGCTATGTGAATTTCATGTGTAGCGGCATATATACAAGGTGACAAGTGTCTATACACCGCCAAATTACTTTTTTCCATGCCTACCCTTATATGATTACTTATATTGTTCCATTTATTATTGTTGCATGGCTCAATTGCTTCCTATGCCTTAACTTATTACTTGTCATCTATTATTTTCTCTTATTAAATGTAAATTTCCTTCAAGTTTCCATGCTTAATTGATAATTGTCTTACTTGTACCCTTTAACTGCCGTATATTTGACGCATCTTGTTGCTCAGTGTTCATTACAGCCTTTCATGATTTGTTACGAGATTCCTTATTGAATTATAGCTTTCATATTTGTTAATCATAGAAATTATTGTGATTTGAGTTGTTAAATTGATTGCACTTGTTGATTTATTTATGGATCGGGTTGCACACTGCAATAGGTGGAATAAGGTAAATTATAGGGTTGTGCACCACAACAGGTGAAATAAGCGTGGATTGATATGGTAAAATAAGGGTGAATTATGATATTGACTATGATTATATGGTGGAACGAGTTGCGCGCCGCAACACATATTTATTTATTCTTATTAATAATTACATAAAAGAGTGTGGAGAATTGTGTTGTACGGTGGGATAGGGTTGCGCGCTACAACAGTTTATATAATTTACATTCTTTATTGCATTGTGTTGTTTTTGGTACTTTCGTACAAGATTCCAAGGATTGGTTGTTTTGGTATTTACTGGTTTCCTTTGAGGATTGAGTTGTTTCCTGAGTTAACTACCTTATTTTGTTTTCATATTTCCTGTCCTGTCATTATTTTGTACCGCGCACAAGTTATTATAAGTAACCTACCTTATACCTCATCACTTCTTCGTTGAGGTTAGGCGTGGAACATACAGAGTACTTGGGGTCGGTTGTACTCATACTACACTTTGCACTTCTTATGTAGATTTTGGAGTCGGTCCCAGCAGCGGCTAGTAGATTGCTGGGGTTGACTATCAGTACCGAGACTTGAGGTATAGCTACTCGTTGTTCGCAACCCTGAAGTCCCCTTTGCTTTATTTAGCGCTGTATTCTTTATTCAAACAACTTTACTTTCATTCAAAACTTTATCTATATTATTCTAGTAGCTCGTGCACTTGTTATACCATATTTGGGGTTGTATTAGATATTTCAATTGTTATGATTTTTCTGTACTTGTCCTTATATTTATTTCAACTATTATGGCTCCTTTATAATAATAATAATAATAATAATAATAATAATAATAATAATAATTATTATTATTATTATTTTTTAATCTGAACTATTAAATGGATAAACTATTCTAACGTTGTCTTGCCTAGCAAGTGAAATATTAGGCGTCATCAGGTCCCGAGGGTGGAGTTTTTGAGTTGTGAGCTCAGGCTGCAGCACCAACAGTGGAGCCTCAGGTAGATTTTTATGTGTTTCAGATGACCGGTTCCACCAAAAGGTGGTGGAGAGATTATATGTTAACCAGACTAGCTGGGTTGCCTTCACTTACTTGGGATCGGTTCTCACATCTATTTCTAGAGAAATTACTCCTTGTCACCCTTAGAGAGGAGTACCACGGGCAATTTGATCACCTTTAGTAGGGTTATAATTGTTGCTCAGTATGAGACCTATTTTTTGGACCTAGCTTGTCATGACATTATCTTGCTTCCTATTGAGAGGGAGAGAGTGAGAATATTTATTGATGGACTCACTTACACTATCAGTCTAGAAATGACCAATAAAACAAGGATTAATATTTCCTCCCAGACAGCTGCAAATATTACTAGACGGATCGAAAGTGTTCGAGCTCAGGAGGGAAAAGGTATCTGATAAGAGGCCTCATCATTCTGGTGGTTTCAGTAGTGCCTCATATAGAGATGAGGACTTTTGGTAGAGGCCATCCTTCCAGGCCATATTAGTCAGCGCTTCAGGCATCTCATAGTGCTTCAGGGAGTCGTGATTCTTATGTGCCTTATTTTAGGCAGCCAGTCTAAGTGCTCCATCAACTCCTATTAGTGCACCTCTAATTCAGAGTTGTCACCGTGGTTATCTGGACCGTTCGGGTCAGCTTCAATTTCACTAGCCACAACAGCAGGATTGGTGTTTTGAGTATGGTGGTATCAGGCATATCAGGAGGTTTTGTCTAGGAATATTGGGAGATATGCCACAAAAGAGTTCTCGGACCATAATTCTAGCATCGGTTTCTCCACTGCTCGCTCAGCCAGCTAGGGGTATGGGTCAGGCAGCCAGAGGTGGGGATCAGGCCTCTAGAGGCAGAGGTCAGGACGTTAATAGTGGAGACCAGTCGGCTAGAGCCCGTCGCAATTCAGAGTGGTAAGGACCAACCCCGGTTTTATGCTTTCCTAGCTAGGCCTGAGGCTGAGTCATTTGATGTTGTTATCACATGTATTGTTCTCATTTTCCACAGAGATGCCTCAGTTTTATTTGATCCAGAATCTACTTATTCCTGAATCTCATGTGTAACAGCGTATATGCGAGGTGACGAGTGTCTATATGCCGCCAATTACTTATTTCCATGCCTACCCATATTTCATTAATTATATTGTTCCATGTCTTAATTGTTATTCCTCAGTTTCTTCCTCTGCCTTAACATGTTACTTGTCATCTATTATTCCTGCTTATTAAATGTAAATTTCCTTCCATTTTTTCCATGCTTAATTCATAATTGTATTAACTGTCTTACTTATACCCTTTAACTGCCATATATTTGACACGTCTTGTTGCTTAGTGTTAATTGTAGTCTTTCATGATTTGTTACGAGATTCCTTATTGAACTATAGCTTTTATATTTTTTAATAGTCGAAATTCTTATGATTTGGATTGTTAAATTGATAGCACTTGTTGATTTATTTATGGATCGGGTTGCACGTCGCAACAGGTGGTATAAGAGTGAATTTATATTGATATGGTTGGATTGGATTGCACGCCACAATAGTAAAATAAGGGTGGATAGATATGGTAAAATAAGGATGAATTATAATATTGACTTTATTATATGGTAGGATCGGGTTGCGCGCAAAAACACATATTTATTTATTATTACTGATAATAACATGGAGGAATCAGAGAAAATTATGTTGTACGGTAGGATCGGATTGCGCCCACATTGATTTATGTAATTTATATTCCTTATTGCATTGTGTTATTTTCGTTACTTTCGTACGAGATTCCAAGGATTGGTGGTTTTGGCATTTACTGGTTTCCTTTGAGGATTGAGTTGTTTCGCGAGTGAAATGCCTTATTTCGTTTCCATATTTCCTTTCCTGTCATTATTTTTATACTGCATACAGGTTATTGTAAGTGACTCGTCTTAGCTTCATCACTACTTCGTCGAGGTTAGGCTCGAACTTATAGAGTACATGAGGTCGATTGTACTCATACTACACTCTACACTTCTTCTGAAGTATTTGGAGTCCATTCTAGTGGCAGTCAGTAGATTGCTTGGGTTGACCATCAGTACAGAGACTTGAGGTACAACTTCTCGACGTTTGCTTCCACGAAGTCTCGTTCTACTTTATTTAGCTGTGTATTCTTTATTCAAACAACTTTACTTTTATTTAGACCTTTATCTGTATTATTCTAGTAGCTCATACACTTATGACACTAGATTCAGGGTTGTATTAGATATTTTAGTTGTTATGGTTTTTTCGCAATTATCCTCTGATTTATTTAAGTTATTTTGGCTCTTTATTATCATTGAATCTGAACTGTTAAAAATGGATAAACTATTCTAACATTGGCTTGCCTAGAAAGTAAAATATTAAGCGTCATCATGGTCCCAAGGGGTGGGATTTTCGGGTCATGACAGTTATATTGATTGAGGTTCTCATTGGCTCCATGTTCTTTCTCATTGAATTGTTACTCGTCCTATTAAGTGGGTATTTAGTGTTACATACTAGTATTATTCTATATGTACTAACGTCCCTTTTGTCGGGGCTGCTGTATCTTTAATAGATGTAGGTGGTTCCACATCATACGGCATCGATCAGTAATAGTGATACACCCTCTTTCCAGCTGACTTGGAGGTATAGCCGAGGTTTTCTTGCCGGTACAATAATAGTAGTCTTTTGTATTGTTTGAGGTTCTGTAGACATAGTGTGTGTTGTAAATTGGTATTGGGAGAGTCAAACTAGAAATGTTGTATTTGTATCACATGTTTCACTTCAAACTAAAAATTTGTAATGTATTTTGAGAATTATAAATGAAGTAACTAATGATAATAAAATTGTGTTGTTCACGTGATCTTCTTATTGTCTAATTAATGGAAATGCAACTTCATTTTATTCATGGGTAAGTTCGGGTAGAAGGCATTGTACAAGCTTGCTTTACTGGGGTATCCTAGTTGAGAGCCATTCATGCTCCTCAAGGTCGAGGCGTGAAAACAGATCCATGTAACTCTTACCAGTCCAGTCACTAGTGAGACGAGCTCAACTTTGGAGACTTCAAGGTATACCTACCGGCGTCCGCAGGTCTTGGAGTCCCCCTCTATTTAGTCTACTTCATTTTCCTTCCTTTTATAGATACATTGTTGTATAGGGATGATCAATACTTATTCGTAGAGCTTGTGAATTGTTATCACCAGGTTTTAGGAAGTTGTATATGCTAAATTGTGGAGTTTTCCTTATAGTAGTTGTTGAGTATTTGAGAGTTATTTGTTATTTCAGTTATAGTTTGCACGTATGTTAGGCTTACCTAATATTCGAGATTAGGTGCTATCACGATATCCTAATGAGTAAAACTGTGGTTGCGACAGTATCATCTTCTTATACTATATGTCTTAAAGGATATCTTTTCTTAGGTAGTATATGTTTTATATTGACCTTCGTGAATCCTATTGTGCAGCTTGATTAGTTTGTTTATTGTTGTCACGACCCAAAATCCAGTAGTCATGATGGCACCTAACCCAACCCTCTTGGTAAGCCAATTAATAACTATCCTACTCCAATAATAGTACTAAATCACTTAAACAAAGGAGTTATCTGAATTTTATACAATTCCCAAGGACTAGTAGTACCAATTATGAGCTTCTAAGGTAGATTCTACAAAAGTTGATATGAAGAAAATACATCTTCTATTTGAAAGGTACATAAACAGAGTTTTATAATCTAAGTCTACCGTGAACAAGAGGTAGCTACAAGAGGAATGCAAGTACGCATTCAAATCCAGCAACTACCGAACACGACAACATCGGCATCTGGGATCTGCGCGCAATATGCAGGAAGTGTAGTATGAGTACAACCGACCCCATGTACTTAAAAAGTAACAAACCTAACCTCAGGTTGAAAGTAGTGACGAGATGGAACATAGGTCGGGTCTAACACCAACAACCAACAATAGTTCCTAACAGCGTAGAGCATGTAAATAAGGAAATAACTCAGAGATAAAAGTTCTTCAACTTTTTGCACAGTTTTTTTGTAAATAGTTTCGCTTTTCAAGAATATCAATGAAAACCCAAATCCTTTATTAAAATCATTGAAAAATTATGAGATAGTTTGGAAACTGTAATTTTCCTAAAAAATCCTTTCCACAATAAATAAAAATGTTTCATTTCCCTTCAAAATAACAGGTGTGAGACACCACTCTATGCCCACATATCAATGTGTGTAAAAAATTCATGAATGGTGTGATGTCGTACAATACAAGGAAAAATGTATCTCTATGCTTGTATGACTTATGTGCATGCGAATGCCAAGTATCTCAGAGATGAATCACGTACTCACACTCTCAGAGTACTAAATCTCATAGCCTTACATCCTCGCTCACTATGCTCAATGCTCAACACACTCAAACACTCAGCACAGTACAATAATCACTACGGCATGTAGCCTAATCCACACATATATATAGTCGATTGCGCTCACTGGAGGTGTGCAGCCTCCGGAGGGGCTTCTTCAACCCAAGCGCCAAATCGTTGCGGCGTGCAACCGGATCCAAATATGTATATATATATGTATGTATATATATATATATATATATATATAAAAGTTGTCCTAAGTCTTGTTGTGGCATGCAACCCGATCGATTTGCATAAATATAATCAATATATCGCTGCGGTGTGCAGCCCAATCCCAAAAGTATAATAGATATAATATGCCGCAGCATGCAGCACGATCCCAAAATGTCACTCTCGCTCAGGCCCTCGGCCTCACTCAGTCATCAATCTCTCTAGTCTCGCTCATAGACTCACAATGTCATAAATGTAGCCCAACAACAATTATATGATGTACCAATAACAACAACAGAGACTGAGATATGATATGAATGCATGAATATGAATGAGTACAAAATATCAATGAACTCAATGAGGTGACAGCAAGAAACGACCACTAGTGGTCCCAACAATATCAGTATAAGCCTAAACATGATATCTAGTGTTTACCATGAAAATGGTAAAAATAATTAAATTTGTTGATGGGACTCTAAAATTACGTGATCTATTTTTATGCTAGTTGTTAAGCAGTTGATGCTACGTGTGTGAGGTTTAGAAACGAATAAGAGCTAAAGATAAGGTTATAATCAAACCGAGAGGCTAACAATTGGGGCCTCGAGCTTGCTGATTTGGGGACCTCGAGGTCGATTCCATGGCTCGACAGTGAGCTATCAGGGGCGATTGGGGTATGACTAATAGTTACAATAAAATTGACGAAGGCTCTTATGGCTAATGATAAGCAATAAATAACGAACAATGATGAAGATAATAAAATGAAAGCAATAATATCAAGAGAGAATGTTCTTGTATATTCGTGTGGAGTAACTGAAGCAACAGAAGTTTACAAAATGACAAGGATCCCCTTTATATAGGAGGGGAATTCCAACATATTACAAAACACATTAATTACAAAGAAGCCGAGATGGGACAGCTAGATATGACACCGTGATTCGGGTTCATGGTAGTCCGCTAGGCTCTATCATTCCTAGCCGTGTGCCTTGGGAACTTCCTATTTCTACCATTACTATGATACATACTACCCTGAGGTCGAGTGTCGTTGACCCTCGAGAGAGGGTACTCGACCATGGTCTCGAGCCTTCGAAGTGATCTTCCGAAGTGCCTTAACGATAAAAAATAGGACCCTCTGATTTTGATGTATACAGATAGTCCTCGTGTTTCCTAGAATGAAGTGATAGGAAATGATTTTGAACTTCTATTCCAAGGAAATCATCATCGCGATGTCAGTCTATCAGAGCATTAAATGCAATGCCCAAAAATTCGCGTAAGGGTTACCGTCAAATGTGACTATCGAGAAGTCCATGAACCGCTATTAGCTCATCCCTTCCGCTGCCCATACAGCTCCTATAAATGCACCAATCGTTTGATAATTCTTACTTTTCCAACATCTTCAAATTCGCAAAGCCAGACTCATCCCTTGTTGCATTCTTTCTTCTTACTTTCTTAGAGAAATTTAACCATTGTCATGGCTAAAACCTCTAACACGGTACCTCAGAAATATGAGATCACCTCTTTATCTTGAATGTCTAAAGGGAAACCCAAAGTGATACCCACTTTAGGACAATGTACTCCCATCGATCTTGACATGTCAAAGGACTTTACCATCGATAAAACCTCTTCTACACCAGGCCGATGCAAACACATGTCCTGGTATATCAATGTTGTAACCAACATAGGGAAGGTGAGGGAGACTTCCCATGGAATGAGGTAGTAAAGGTGGAGATTACTCGCTCTGATAAGAACATAATGTATTACAAGGCCGGTTTTCTCTATGTATATACTTACCCCTTCACTTTGGGTCCGGCTGATCCTTCTAGATCCCCTCCCCCAGAGATAGATCTGGTTATCCTCGACTTCTACAATAAATACCAAGTGAAGTTCGGTCAAATTTATCCCTCCTTTTGGAGGATAGTCTTGATGCTCCGCCATTTCTCCAATGAGGTCGGGGTGAGACCTTTAACCTCAACCATTTGATCAGGTTGTACAGCCCTTGATTTTATCGAGTTTTGATTAGGCTTCATCAACGATCTAAAAAATCATTTTTCTCGAGCACCGACGAGGACAAAGATCGAGGATGGATGAGAAGATTTGTCCGGGTGAAAACCTCGGACATCATTCCTGCCGGGAGGATGCCTTTCCCGGAGAAGTGGAACACACAGTGTAATCATTTCTTCCCTCAAACATGTGAGTTTCTTTCATTTCTTCCAAAACAAATAACCACTTTTTGGTTTATGCAACTGCCTATTAGTATCTTGAATCAATCTCGGACCTACCAAGATGGATCGAGCGGTTGGATACCTCATTTCCATATCTTGTTCGGTCTAGGCCCGACCTGGCTAAGAAGCAGTGGGTGGCAAAAAATCATGGTAAAGTTTCCGTTGCCACCTAGGTCTTAGCCTTGTGTTTCTCCCTGTACCTTTTGTGTTGATAAGCTCTGGCCACTGCGCTTTTACAGGCCTTGGTGAGAATATGTTGATTAGACCACCTCCTAGTGGCGATATGGAAACTTTGGAGCCCGCTAAGAGCAAGAAAAGGAAAGGCAAGGAGGCTGACGATCCCCCTGTGACAAAGAAACCTAAGTCACACAAGCCTCAAACTGCCATTAGGATCTCAGCTTCAGCTTCCAAGGCTAGCCTCAGCATTGGGGATGAAGATGAGAGCGAGTGTCATTTGGAGCAGCAACCTAGGTCGGGTGCGGGAGTTTCGCAGGTGCCTCGGCCGGAATCAACTGAATTGAGGATGGCTGACCCAGGTCGGTCCATGCGGCAAAGATCCTTGAGGGGGGCGCTAATGTGGTTCTGGATCCCATGGCCGGATGTGGCGTAGTTCTTGATGGGGGTACCGTTGCTTCCGGTCCCGAAGGGTGTGAACTCGAAGCTTTTCATAGGCTGGAGTTGCCCATCGGGGATATCGATGATCTGGACGATTTCAGTACGGGCCTTCAGTTCTCGTCAAGGGAGCTAAGGGACGCTCAGAATCTGAATGTCGCCAAAGCCGGGAATCCTCTCAAGAGGAGAGGCATGCTTGGCAACATTCTTGACGATGTTTCTCGATGCTTCTGGCGCCATGAAGGCGGCAGAGAGATTCCTTCAGCAGGTGATAGCTGTTTATCGTGTATTTCTTTTAGTCTCAAACATTACTCTTTGTTCTTCTAACTCTTCTGATATGCCTTAGTGTAACGAGATGTATGATCATGCCCTCTCCAGGTCCACGAGGAGCTTCCATGCTGTGAAAAGGAGCGTGACAAGCTTACCTCGGGGCTGCGAGAGTCGGAGGCTTACTCTGCCTGAAAGGAGAAGCAGTTGAGCGAGCTCTAGGCTGCTTTGGAGGGGGTACTTCAGGAAAAGGCTGATCTTGTTGAGCAGGTATGCTTCCTTGCGTGAATCCCCCCCCCCCCTGTTCATATAATTTGACACTAAATGGCTTACCTTTCACTTTGCATTTCAGGAAAAAAGGATTCACAGATCGGGCAACTGAATGTGGAGATTCTCGGGCTAAGGGAGCAAAACGAGGTAGCAGCCTTGGAGTTGGCCTCGACCCAGGGTCTTCTCCAAAATTCTCAAAAGGAGATTGATGCACTGGTTATGGTCAAGTCCGAGATCGAAGGAAAAGTTGCTACTTATCTGAAGGATGCAGCCATGGCGAAATAAAAAGTCCGTGATATACCGATAGATATCGAGCTAAAACTAGCTCAGTATATCAAACATGGTAGAGCAAAGGTGATGAGGGAAGCCTTGGAGGGGGTTGAAGCCGGATGTGTCGACCTTTTAGCCGAAATTGAGGAGGCCCGAGAGTTGGATAGAAAGTCGGCACTCTTGATCGCTCTAGATAAGGATCCTGGATATGTTACAGAGAATAGTAGCAATGAAAAGTAGGCCTTGTGTCGCTTTGCTCTTTTTTTTCTTTTTTATTTCTATGTACGTACTCCAGAGGGAATGAGTCTTGTAAAGATGCCCCTTGTAAATATATTTTTGTTATTACAAAAGGGTTTTTCTGCTCCGAGCCTTTCCATTCTTTATATTTTGTCGCTCTTACGAAATTATCCTTTGAATTTTAACATTAGATCTTTGGAGCCCGTACTTGGAACGATCGGAACCCCGAAATCAGGTCCTGTCTCGAAGTTAGGTCGACAACTTCTTTAGGGCTGGTGTTTGTGATAGTGAGAAACCCTCGAGGTCTCAATACCTCTCGAATTTTGTAGGATAGCAGCATTCGTGCGATCTGATAAAGGGACCCCGGTGTGGTCCTGCCAGTACATTTCCCTAGAAAAAGGTGACATTAACATGGCCAGAATTGATTGGTGTAAGGCCATGTGGGGGAGGATGTAAGGCCCCGTGAAATCCCTACTCAAAAACCCGGATCCCATGGTGCCAAGTTAGGATCGTGTGTTAGAAATTAGTAAACGCGGACCTTTTTGGATTGAATGATGCATTAAAAAGTCAAGAATAAGTTTCAAGAATAAATGCGAGAAATGCGGTCCAGAATGCGGTTGCATAATCGAAATGCGGACCGCATACCTGCCGTAGAGTGAGGGAGAATATTGGATAAATCGAAGTCAGAAATGCGGTCGAAATGCGGTCGCATAATCGAAATACAGACCGCATACCTGCCGCAGAGTGAGGCAGAATGTTGGATGAAATTGAAGTCAGAAATGCGATCGAAATGCGGTCGCATAATCAAAAATGCAAATCGCATAGTCGTCGCATATTTTCCTTTGAGTTTTGCGAAGGTCAGTTCTGCGGTGCACTTTGCGACCGCAGAACACGAATGCGGATCACATTCTTACCGCAGACCGAGTCAGAATGTTTAGTTTTTGGGAGCATTCTGTGGTCCATTATGCGTACCGCATGTTAATTCTGCGGTCGCAGATGCGACCGTATAGTTGATTCGGGGCTCCAATTTTCTAATTTTTAACCCGACTTCCATATCGATATAACCGGTGTTCTAGCTCATTTTGAACATTCATCTGAGCAATTCTAGAGAGAGGAAGAGGTTTCTTAGAGAGGGAAAGTCTCCCATCAAATTATTTCATAAGATTGGGCCAAATCATTCAAGAAAATCAAGTGAAGGCTCCTGAATCTTCATCCCAAGAGGTAAGGATCCATCACCTCAGCTCTTTGTATACTTAGCCATATGGGGTCATTAGGGAAGTAATTCATTGGTATGAGAATGAATCTCTTGCATGAATGCCACTATAGAGTATTGGAAAGTAGTAAAATTAAAAAGGAGTCAATTGGGGGTATAACATGATAGAAATTCCTCACAAAAAGGGTCCTAAGATCACAATGCACCTTTAGTGTTTGATGATATGCTCGAGCCAAGCTAGAACTTCAGTTTCGTCTCTAATTCTCAATTTTTAATTCGAAATTTCTTGCTCAATAGATTGAAGCACTAAGAGTTCCGGAAATTTGAAAAGACTAAGGAACAACCTTATTGAGGTATGTATGGTTAAAACCTCTTTTTTATTAGAAATCAAGCTCCGTTGGTGCTTACGGACGTGTGGTAAGAGTTTAATTGGCTAGTGCATTGATTGTTATTGTGAAATTAATTTATTTACATATATCTATACATATTCGTGAAGGATGTGCCTCAATGTGAACAATGTGCCAATCTTGATTATTAGAGAATGATGAAAAGTATAATCATTTGTTGTGCCTCAATGAGAATAACGTGCCAATCTTGATAATTAGAGAATGATGAAAAGTATAATTATTTGCTGAAATACTTGGGCTATAAGCCAAAAATGAAACAAAGGATTATTCATGCTAGCTACGCGCTCACTTACCTGTGATTTCAACTTGAAATATCTTTGATATACGCGTCTATGATCACAACTTATAAACTAATATTGAAAAGGGAAAATGATGTGATGATGGTGGCCATGAGTGCCCAGAAATTTGTTATGATATGTGTGGAATAAGGATTCGGAGGAGTTGACTAATGAGAATGGAGAAATGCCTAGGCAAGGCAACCTAGCCGATCGGGTCGTGATCGGACACCATGCCGCACACATGGTGGAAATGTGCTGATATTGAATCCCGTATAAGGGAAATGAAATATTGATTGAAAGCAATGCCTCCAATGAGGTGACCTAGCCGGTCGGGTCGTGTCCGGACTCCGCTCGAGATGGCGGTGGTGATGAGAACAGTTGTGAACATGTGACAGAATTGCCCTAATCGGTGTTGTGGAAATTGTATGAAGAATTATATGAATTGTTTCTTTGATTTGACCGTATTAATTGCTTATATATATTTGACAGTTTGTTCTAGTAAAATGGTGTTTAGTTATACATACCAGTACAATTCAAATGTACTGATGCCATTTTTGCCGGGGGCGCTACATTCGTATTATGATTGTAGGTGGCTCCATAGCGGACAATGCCGACCGTGTGTAGAGGAGCGTTCATCTATTCGAAGTCTCGGTGAGCCCTTTATTCTTCCATGGGGCTGCATGGTGTATCTTTTGTTATTACGGCTATTCATTTTTGAGGTATAGCTGGGGCCTTATTGCCGGCATAGTCATGCTTATCTGTTGTATCTTTAGAGGCTCCAAAGACACTAGTGTGGGTTATGTATGGTTTTTTTTGGGAGTCCCATATATGTATATGTTATAATCCTAAAACTTGTGATCTCCTTAAGCCGTAACTCTAATAGAATCCATGAAGCTAGCTTATGAACGACTAATTTTTATGATATAAAATGAACTAGTAATGTGGTATACACCGTGTATCATCGTTCAAATTAACCAAAGGCATGAGTTCCGCATTCATATTGAGTTATGGTAGAAAGCGTTCGGTAAGGCTTGCTCAGTCGGGTTCACTTGATTGAGCACCGGTCGCGCCTCCTGAGGTTGGGGCGTGACAAACTTGGTATCAAAGCCTAAGGTTTGAAAGTGTCCTAGGATGTCTTGGAGCCGTGTCTAGTAGAGTTCTTCTTATCGGTGTGAAGTCGACCACATCTATAAGTTGTAGGCTATTTGGGCATTTAGGAATAACACCCTTCTTTGATACTCTAGATCGTGTGGTGAAATTGTTTACTTCCTAATCGGTGTGTTGTTCAATCTTTCAGTAAATGGCACCTAAGAAGAAGGCAAGAATTGGCCAGGAAGCCAATGCCACCCTAGGAGTAGTTGATTCACCGATTGATGTTGCGGGTGAGGGTAGCCGCCCTGCTATTACCCTGCCGGATCCTTCTATTCTAGAACAAACTACCTCAGTACCTACAACTGCGGAGGGTACCACTATACCTCCCGTTGATGCTCCTGTCCCGCCTCCAATCCAAGCTTCTGGTTCTAGCATTTCTGATGGGGATCTTAGGGGAACCATTCAAATGTTGGCTCAGTTGGTGGCCCCTCAGGCCCAAAGGTCAAATATTGCACCCAATTCATCCAGCCAGCCAGGGGATTCTACTAGTACCAGGGTAAATAGGCTCCTTCAGTTAGACCCTCCGATATTCACGGGTGCCAACTCCGAAGAAGACCCGCAGGACTTTATTGATGAGATGCACAAGACCCTCAAGGTGATGCGTGTGACTGAGACAGAGGGAGTAGAGTTGGCTGCCTACCGTCTGAAAGGGGCGGCCTATTCATGGTTTGAGTTATGGGAGGACTCCAGAGAGGAGGGGTGCCCTCCGGAAAAGTGGAGTGAGTTTGCAGATGCTTTCATTGATCATTTCTTGCCCGCTGAGACAAGGGCAGCCCGGGTAGCAGAATTCAAAAATCTGAGGCAAGGTGACTGAAGTGTATGGGAGTACCACATGGAGTTTTCCCGCTTGTCCAAGTATGCTATTCACATGTTGCCTACCATGGAGGCTAGAGTGCGTCGGTTTGTATAGGGTCTTAATCATTTGACTATTAATGAGGCCTCTACTGCAACATTGAATTCTGACATGAACTACGGGAGGATGGTAGCCTTTGCTCAGGCCACAGAGGACCGTAAGTTGAAGAACAGAATGGCGAGAGAGAGTAACAGCAAGGCCCGGTCTACGGGCAACATAGGAGAGTCCCTAGGTGGGGGAAGATCAGCTTTTAGGGGAGGATCATCAGGACCTTCCTAGTATGTTGCACAGTCTTCAGCCAGTGCACCGCCATCAGGGCCCAGCCAGCAGTAGTGGAGTCGTTTCAAGCCCGGTCAGGGCAACAGGGGATTCTGCCAGCGATGTCGGTTAGGGGAGAGGTCTCAGCAGCAGCAGAGATCCCCGTGTCCCAAGTGTGGGAAGATGCACTCGGGGGTCAGCTACACGGAGTTGACTATATGTTATGGATGTGGGATGAGGGGCCATATTCAGAGACACTATCGCGCGTCTCGTCAGGGAACAGGTAGGGGCACAGCTCAGCCCTCCAGTCCAGCAGCTCCCACATCTTCAACCCCCTCCCCAGCTCAAGGTGCCCCAACGCCCACAGAGCGGGGTGCAGCTAGGGGTGGTGCACAGAGTTCGAGAGATCCCAGCCGATTTTATGCTATGAGTAGTCGCCAGACTGCAGAGGCTTCTCCAGATGTTGTTACAGGTATTCTGACTGTCCAATCTCATGATGTGTATGCGCTTATTGACCCTGGTTCCACTTTATCATATGTTACCCCGTTTGTTGCTATGGGATTTGGGATATAACCAGAGCAGCTTCACGAGCTATTCTCAGTATCTACCCCAGTTGGTGAGTCAATTTTGGCTGCTCGAGTTTATATGGGTTGTGTTGTTACGGTGCGTGGTAGGGATACTATGGCCGATCTTATCGAGTTGGGAATAGTGGATTTTGACGTAATAATGGGAATGGATTGGCTTTACTCATGCTTTGCCAAACTTGATTGTA